>ML331357.1:0-88376 GCA_005239505.1 Nicotiana paniculata | reverse complement strand
TTATTTGAGCCTTTATTTGTTTGTTTTCTAAGTCGTACAAATTCACAAAAGTTGTTTGGCCGGAAACCACACTTGTGGATCCTAAGGGGTGCCTAACACTTTCCCCTTAGGATAATTTCAAGCCCATACCCTATCTCTGGTTAACAACATAGTTGTAAATGAACCCCTTTGGTGTCCTAACGCACCTTTAAAAATCATTAGGTGGCGACTCTCAAAAACAAAAACCGTTTTCCCAAAAGGAAAGAGTTGTCTCAACCGAATGTCATAAACCCGATCTCCGCGAGGAAAGAGGGGGCACGACAAAGGTATAACTGCTCGTTTGCCTTTGGGGTGTGCAGCAAAAGAGGAGTTGATAAGTATCGTTTGAGTTCCTCTAAAGCCTATTGACATTCTGGGATTCGAGAAAAGTCGTTCTTTTTATTTAGTAACTAGAAGAAACAGTGGCTCTTCTCTGATGACCTAGAAACGGCCTAATACGGATATTCGCCTCGGTCAATGCTTTGACGTTATCAACCATGGTGATATCTTCTATGGCATTTATTTTATCCAGGTTGATCTCTATCCCTTGATTAGATACCATGAAATCGAGGAATGTGCCCGAGCCGACTCCAAAGGAACACTTCTCCAGGTTCAACTTCGAGTTGTATTTCCTTAGTATGTCGAAGGAACCTGCAAATGTTTCAAATGGTCCTCTTCTCGCAAGGAATTAACTAACATATCGTCAATATAAACCTCCATTGATTTCCCTATTTGTTTCTCGAACATTCGGTTAACTAGGCGTTGATATGTGGAACCATATTTTTTAATCTAAACGTCACGTTATAATAATAAGTGCCGAATTTATTTATGAAAGAAGTCTTCTCTTGGTCGCTAGGGTCCATCCTTATTTGGTTGTACCCGGAATAGGCATCGAGAAAACCTAGTGTCTCGTGCCCACCCGTTGCATCGATCATTCAGTCGATATTAGGCAAAGTAAATGAATCCTTCAGGCATGCCTTATTCAAGTCCTTATAATCTACACACATTCTAAGCTTGTTTCCCTTTTTAGGTACAACTACTATGTTATCTAGATAATCCGGGTATTTAACCTCCCGAATTTAACCTATTTTTAAGAGTTTAGATACCTCGTCTTTGATGAATGTGTGCTTGACTTCGGGTTGTGGCCTCCTCCTTTGTTTGACCGAGTGGAATTTCCGATCCAAGCTCAATTTGTTAGTTGTCACCTCCGGCGGATCCCTGTCATATCTAAAGTGGGACTAGGCAAAAACAACTTTAAGGAAATTAATGAGTTTTTTCTGAGCTTGGGGGTTAATCCTATGCTCAGGTATACCTTTCTATCCGGCAGGTGCTCGATCAGTATGATTGTTCTAGTTCCTCAATCGTCTTCTTGGAGGCATCAGTATCATTGGGTGCTACGAATGATCTCAGGATCCTGAAGTCGTCCACCTCGTTTGTTAGTTGTTCCTCTTGTTTCTCCTGCCCAGTCGGGGTCGGGATCAGTGATTGCTATTTGGTGCCTTTCTCTTCAACCAACCCCTCATTTTTTGATGTCGTGATTGCGAGCACTGTGATCACTTCCTCGACAACGAACATCTCATTTGCGGCTGGTTATTCCCCGTAGAGTGTTTTGATTCCACTTGAGGTTGGAAACTTCAACACCTTATGCGAGGACGAAGGTATCGCCCTCATGTTATGGACCCATGGTCTCCTAAACAAGGCGTTGTATCTCATGTCCCCCTCGATTATATAAAATTTTGTTTCCTGAGCGGTCTTGGTTGTGCTGACCAATAGGGTGATTTCACCCTTTATGTCTCGCATGACATGTTCAACCTATTCAATACTTGAACTGCTGGTACGATTTGGTCCAATAACCCCACTTGTTCCACGACTCTCTATCGGATGATGTAGGCGGAGCAACCTAGATCAATTAACACACGCTTAACTCGAGATTTATTAGTTAGTACGAATATTACCAATGAATTGTTGTGAGGTTGGATGATGCCCTCGGCATCCTCATCGCTGAACGAGATGGACCCCTCCGGAACATAGTCTTGAGTGCATTTTTCTCTTGTGATAGAAACTTTGGTGCACTTTATCATTGGCCCTTGTGGGACATCTACTCCTCCGATGATCATGTTGATCACATGTTGAAGTTCTTCCTGCTCAATTTGTTTGTTGGATTCCCTGTTTTTTAAATGCGTTTTAGCTCGCTCACTTAGGAATTTCCGAAGATGCCCATTGTTGAATAGACGGGCCACTTCTTCCCTTAACTATTGACAATCCTCGGTCCTGTGACAGTGAGTACCGTGATATTCACATATCAAGTTGTGATCCCTCTGTGCGAGATTGGACTGGAATGTGGTCTCCTTGATGCGACCGATGGCCGACACTATACTCGTTGCATCCATGTTAAAGTTATATTTTGATAGTCTCGAGACTTCTCTCCCCACGAGTGATCTGTCGAAACCGTTTTATTAGTGCTTTGAGCATTTTCACCTCCTTGAATTGTAAGTCTCCACCTCCTTGTCATTTGCCTCTATCTTCTTTTCGTCGGACACCACCCGTTTTATTAGTGCTATGAGCATTTTCATCAACTCGGAAGTTTTTCCGGGTCCGAGACCTTCTGGTTCTGTGAAAATCTATTCGTCGCTCCGAGCATCTTCTCCAACCCGCTCGGGTTCGACCCTGTTCTGTGTGTGATTTTGAATGTGCAGTTGTGCCATTTCCACTTGCTGAGCTTGTAACATTTTAAAAATCAAAAGTAAGCTAACTCCATCACCCACCCACCCTCCCCTCTCCCCACCCCCCTCGATTGCCTCTCGAGCCGATGGTCGGGGTACCCCGTGAATGCTATTTTCGGGATCAGTTGGTAGGTTGATATTGATAGCAACTTGGCGTCGACTGAGTCAGCGATTGGAACGCCATTAGGGTCAAGAGGGGGCATGCCATTGCTTGGTACCACGTTATTATTTTCACCATGGTGGCCTTACTCGACATCAATGTTCAAGTGAGCAGACTTAGAATTTGACATTTTGAATAGACATGAAATCAAACTTCAAAGATCAAGTGTAAAAGACGGTGTGTTATAGAGATTCGTATTAAAGCACCACTATTATCCTTGGCCCCATGGTGGATGTCAAGTTGTTTACCTTTAAAATGAGTAATACTTAAATTTGTACGCGATTTAAAGGATACGTGATTTAACTTAACATAAATAATCTAGGAACAACAAATAATATATTAAAGAGAAACAAAATGATCAAACCAAACGTGATGGAAAAATTAAGCCTGGCTTTAAGTTTGAACACTGAGACTAGTTAAGATCGAGCCTTGAGATGCGCTCGGTTGCAACTAAGGAAATGAATAGCTAAAGAATACTTTGAACAATAGCTAGAAGACAAAAATAAACTTTATTGCTTTGATATGCATGACAACAGTGGTTTTAAAATGAAAAGGTTCTCCTCTACATATAGTAGGGGAGTTTCAGTCCTAGTACAAGTCTAAATAAGGTAAAAATCTCTTTTCTCCTAGTAAAACTGATCCGTAGTTGATATAGAGCGAGATTCGCGTCGTAATATCCGGTTGATGGGGAATATTTCGGCCTCTCGTTCGTCATCTCTAACCGCCTTCCCTTTATTCTCGATTCTTTGCTTTGCTTGAGCTCGATTCTTCCCATGTTTGGCCATGTTCGATTCATGGTGCGTTATTCGTCCCCACGTGCTCTGATCTGTGGGGTCCCTCGGTTTTACCTGAGCCAACATCGAACTACATTGTCTCTTATTTCTTCGTCGGGAATCGGGATAACTTTATCTCCGATTTTACTGTATACATATTGAACATCCCATTAGAGAGTCCACTACTGCCCCTCTTGGAAGTGATCTAATGATGTACTTTTCTCTGTGCTCGTGGCCTCGTGCATCATCTTACAGTCTAATTTGTCAAGTTGTGTTGCGCAGATGCAAGTTGGAGATGACAATTATGAATAGTTAGTACCAGTACGGTTATATTCATGAGTTTCTCTCTCTCTCTCCAGTGTTGAGGTGATAAATTGATAAGCCTACGAGACAATGTAAATATCCGCGGTTAAAATTACACTTGAAGTATAGTCACAATAGGGTAAGTTTGGTAGTCAAAGAAACAATTGTTTGATTCTTCAACTAATAAATTGTCATTCTTTAATTAAGGAATAAGGAAGTATTTGATTAACTTTGCATGAAAAATGGGATTTTGATGATTATCATGGTTGCTACTTGCTTCATCTTACTGTTTGATGTAGAAGGTCAAAAAATTCAACCCCTTTCCCTTGCTTGAGACATGTTGAAATAAATTTTATACATGTACTAATCGCAAAATTGGAGTACCTTAGGAGCATGTTGTATCGTACCTTCTTTTTTCTTTTTTTTCATTTTGTATTGTACTTGTAGATAGTTGCAAGTTGGAGCATATGATGACACAATACGAATTACTCTTTGAATATTTCTCAATCCGGTTCATTTTAATTAATTTTTTGGTCTTTTTATGGTCCAAAATATTCAAATTTTTTTATATATAAAAAAGAAACTAACTTTATTTTTTCAAAAGCTATACTTGGAGTAAAGAGTCTAAGAGTATTTGTTATATTTTTAATAAAAAAATTAAAATTAATATGATCAATTTTATTATTAGTTAATGCTAAAAAATAAATTGCTTAATATATTTAAAAATAATAAAAAAGATCAATTAAAATAAACCGAAGGAAGTAAAAGAAAACGTCGCGATTTTCCAAGCACCTCCATTTCGGCTTATTTTGGACTCTTCGGACTTGCCAAATGGACAGTATTATTTTTTTCCTTACTACTGTTTTTTTCTTTTCACGAGTTTATCGTATATATATATATATATATATATATATATATGAAAAACTTCGCTTAGGATATTGGTAAATCGAAGAAAGTATAGATCCCCCTACCCCACCCCCACCCAAAAAAATCACCATTCTACAAATCAAAACTTTAAATATTTCAACGTAATTTGCTAGAGCTTTATGGTGGTTTGGGAAAAATCGATATTTGTACCTTTTTTTTGTTGTCTATTGATAGTTAAAACCGTCAATTTTTGCATTACCAATATATAAAGTCAGTTGAGTAATTGTATAGCTCACCTACTCTTTTTTAAGTTGAGCAAAATTACTTACTATACAACGTTATTCATGGAATCGTATACTACTCCAAAGGAATTTAAAAAAAAAATTCTGAAGATTTTAATTTTATTATTTTCAATAAAAGATAAAGTAATATAAGTTGGAAAATTAATTAAAGGCGGAAAGAGAAGGAATCTTCGAAGATTGTGGTTTTACTGCCATATAATAAGCTCACATGCAGCATCTTGTTCCTATTTTACCCCCCTCACATGAACGATCTCCTCTCTTCTTCCTCTCAAAGTCACTACCTCTTCCTTCTCTTTCTTAGCTCTACTATTCCCTTTCCTACATGATACTTATCTTTTGAGGGGTCGTTTGGTGCGAGGTATAAAAAGGTAGAGTCATAAATAATAATATATTTAGTAAAATCTTATTAGAGATATAAAAAGGTATAGTATTTGTATAAAAATTTAATATTATCTTAATACTTTGTTTGGTTAGCAAACTTGGTATAAGTTATCTCGGGATTAAAATTAGTACCGGGATAACTTATACCTTGTAGAGGGTGGGGTAATTAGTACCGAGATAATTAATACCTTCTTCTTAGAAATTATGCATTTGTCATTTTTAATACAACATACAAAACATTGGATAAAAAACAATATCAAGATAACTAATCCCAGCATAACTAATCCCAGCATAACTTAATTATCCCGGCATAAGCCATATTCAAACCAAACGACCCCTAAGTCTTAATATTTATAGTCAGATCTCTCTATAACAGCATTCCTATATAACAGTCATTCACTATAAACCAAGTTTTTCTTAGAATTAATTTTTTAAATTATATTTTACCTCTCTATAGCAGTTTTTTTTACCTATAACAGCAACAACTACATTTATAGTATAACGTTCTTTGTAAAATTATCCCTCTATAACAACTATATAGAATATTTAAAATTACTAATAACAATTTTAAAAATATGCACACAATCTTTTCTATTGAATAAGATTTGTATCTTGCATAAGACACAAGATTTGAAGATCTGCACGTGATATATTTTTATTGGATACCTTTTTGTTGAAAATTTGGATACGAGTCTTCGTCAATTCCATCGTTATATCGGTAGTAAGAAAATAAAATCTACGAAACAGTTACAATTATAAAGTTCTTCCATCAATCTTGAAAGAATATATTTTTCTAGTAACTTTAAAATGTATGACTTAGAGTTTAAATCTTTGTACGTTTAGTTAATGAATTTATTAATAATGTATTATCTTTCTTCAATATATACTTAGTGAATTATGCATATCTTCTGAGATTTTAAATTTGAAGATTTTTTTATTTTTTATATGTAATATTAAAAAAGAAAAATAATTGAGATTTGGATAAGTTTTATCTATCATAACCAAAAAATATAAAACGTCAAATATTGTTATAGGTGTATAACATCCATTCGCTACAAAAGTCAAAAAATCTCGGAACAAACGACGATGTTCTAGAGAGGTTTGACTGTAATACATATCAATACATAAAAATAAACTGGAAAGGATAATATATTTTATATTGATATGTATTATACAGTCAAACCTCTCTATCGTTTGTATGCATATTTTTAGAATTGTTAGTAGTAATTTTAAAGATTCTATATAGATATTATAGAGGGATAATTTTATAAAGATCGTTCTACTATAAATATGATTGTTGTTGTAATAGGTAAAAAATTATCATAGAAAGGTAAAATATAACTTAAGAAATTTAATCCTAAGAAAAACTTGACTTTTATAGTAAATGATTGTTATATAAGAACGATGTTATAAAGCCGTATAATTGTATATTCAGCTCATAGAACTCAACACAAGAACCACCTCATATAAGCCTTATAACCAAACAAAATCTTGGGAACTAACTAACTTAAAACTCTCTCTGTTTCAGATCAACCATTTCTAGGAAATCAGCCAAAAACAAAATGCCTCCAAATCCTCCAAAATCATCACTTTTATTCCAAAGAATCAACCCAACCACGACCCCTACAACTTCCGCCGGCGCCACCACTAGTAAAAAACTACAAAGACATACACCAATACCATGTACCGCACAAGTACCGGATTCCGTCGTTAAATACCACACTCACTCCGTTAGCCCAAACCAGTGTTGCTCCGCCGTGATCCAGCGCGTCTCCTCCCCCGTCTCTGCTGTATGGTCCGTCCTCCGCCGTTTCGATAACCCTCAAGCCTATAAACACTTCGTCAAGAGCAGCCACGTCATCGTTGGGGACGGCGATGTGGGCACCCTCCGCGAGGTGCGCGTCATCTCAGGCCTTCCCGCTGCTAGCAGCACCGAGAGGCTCGAGATCCTTGACGAGGAGCGCCACGTCATCAGCTTTAGCGTTGTTGGTGGGGACCACCGCCTGACAAATTACCGATCTGTCACCACCCTCCACTCCGGTCCCCTTTGCAATGGAAGTAGGAGCACTAGTACTATCGTCGTGGAATCCTACGTTGTTGATATACCACATGGGAATACTAAACATGTGTTTTTGTGGACACTATTGTCAAATGTAACCTCCAATCCCTTGCCCAAATCGCTGAGAATTTGAGCAGATGAAACATGGCTTGAAACGTAGCTCGAGGTGGCAAATGAACGAATTGGATCAAACTTGGACATGTCAATCAATAAACCGGTTCAAAATTAGTTTGGATTCAAAATGGATTGATCTATATGACAAGCGAAAAATGCAAATACAAGGTGGTTAATTTCTCCGTCGATCGGACTTCAAAACATATTAAAACAACTGATCCATGATGCCTGTGATGATGCATTTTGGTACGCAGTAAGATCTTAAAATAATTTCCCTTTCTTTATACATATTTTTCATCTCTGGTCCAGGTTGTCGTCATCACTTGTTGAAGATAAGTTCATGGTCTACTTGTTTAATTTGTTTCTCCTATCGTCTCTTTTTCTTTTTTTATCTTGTTTATATTTTTCGTGAAGTAGATGCTACGAAATAAGTAATGAACTATATACACCAAAAATAGAAAAAAGAAATTCTCAAATGCTATTGTTTCATGAAAGTTTGTTCCTTATTAGAAGCATATAAATTCTCATTTGAATTAGAGTTTCAAGAGATATACCGGATGAAGAAATTTGGAGATATTATCAATATTTTAATTTCCCTGTAAATTCAGAAATGATATTCGGTTCAAAATTTATTTTAAAGAGTGGCTCAAAACAGATTTGAGTAATTAATTAGCAAAGTTGTTGTACTTATTCAACTTGCTTTCCATTTTGAATCCCGTATGGATGAATAATATCTAGATACATTGTATCCTTTATTTAGTAGTACAAAATATATTAGAAACATTTTGTTATGCGAATAAAATAGTAAATTTTAGTTTAGAAGCAAACAAATTAAAGATTGTTAAATAACATTCAAATTAATGAAATGGACCTCAGAAGAACGCAATATAGTCATAGAATTCGTGTAAGTTGCTATCAACTAGTAGTAACTTGAAATTGAGTGAATATTAGTAGTGCAGCAGACATATATGTGCTATTTTAAAGTGCATTTGTTACAACTATAACAGTAGAAGGATGGTCATAAGTGATTTTTACCAAAAAAGTGTAAATCTTTTCTTAAAATGAGTTAATAAAAATATAGAGGGTAAATCCTAGTTAAGGATAATTAATTTTAGATCTGAGATGGATAACATGAATAGAAAATTATGGTTGAGTATAAATATTGGTAATAGTTATGGCCGGATTTTATAGTATGAAAAAGACCATATATTTAATAACAGTAAATGGCGATAAAAGGTAAATAAAGGAGAAGATTTACCCAATCTTGAATGAGGCGGATCCTCTTTCATTTGATAAAGATGAATGATAGACAAATACAAGAATCTTAGGACCCTTTCTAGATCTGATAGGAAGTATGGGATAACCATCCCTTCTTTAAAGAGATCTGTCTTTTTATATAGATCTAGAGATAGAGAGTCTGCCCCCTCCCCGGGCGTTGCAGCTCGTACTGCGTTGTAAGGGTATGGTGGCGGATCGTCCCCGACCATCGCCGTGGTACACGTCACTACTACCTTTCGTTTTCACTATCACGGCCTCACTACTCTCTCATCAGTGAGTTAGATTCCGACCCATACAGTTAGTCCTCCCGCCTATGATGGTCGGCACAGGGCGAGCATCGTGGGCGGACTTCTACTAATATCATCTCAGAAATCTGAATGCTTCGGCCGTTGAGCAGGCATTTCCCTAAAAGGCAGTGATGTGAAGTTCATGATGGACTGTCAGACCAGCATGTCAGTTGAAATGACATTTAATTCGTCCGACTCGGGTAAAAGCTTTGTATTTTTGCAATCTTTGTTCCTTGATTTGGATATTCCCTTTGACTTGATTGACAACGAGCTGAGTCGCATCGCAGGACGACTCGTTCGGCTTTGTACTCGAGTGCTAGCTTTAAACCTGCAATCACAGCATCGTGCTCGGCTTCGTTAGTCATATCTGGGCATCTTCTGGACTGGCAAATTTCTTCGCCTGTTGGGACCTCGAGTTCGAGTTCCAGTCCCGATCTCGACGCGTTTGTAACCTAATCCATTCTTGGGTTCACGAAACCAATCTTGAGTTTAGGATCTTGGTATAGTGCGAATCTGACATTCATATTCTATTTGGGTTCTGTTTGATGGCGTCAACAAAGCTTGTGGACTTTTTTTTTTGACTTCCTCCATGTGTTACATCATGTTTCCACGCAAAAATATTGGATCGAATGTTTTCAGAACAAGATACGTCCGACAAAGTAGTTCTAAGAACAAATTACAATTTTCTATTGATAGCAAGGCCACCACATCTAAATCAGAAAGAACTCATGAAGGCAACATGACATTTCCTAAAAAAATACTATCATAAACTGAATACAACATATATCTAGCATAAGGAAAGTTTTGGTGCCTAAATCTGGGAGATGCAGATATCATGAGTTTCTAGCAGGATATCCAGTTGTCTATGTTAACATATAATGTGGCGGTGAATTGATAAAGATGAAAACCAACAACAAATATTGGTTTCATAGCCGGCTGTCAGAACATTTTCACCACATATTTTCATTAACAAGCTACAAAACATGATGGCCGGAAAAGTATTGTGTCTATTAGAAAGGACGAAACACCACAAGGACCAAAGGAGAGGGAGAAAGTTAAGCCACAGATATCACAAAGGCATGCTTTAAAGTTTTTGCCTACAATTCTTCAAATTTGCATTGTGCCGATAGGGTGATGCTATAATGAACAAAAAGTGCAACAAGAATTGAATTTTAAATCTAGAAGAAACTAAAATTTTAACTAGAAAATTTCCACAGATGGTGCCAAATGGTTTTAACAAAAAAGTGTTAACCTTTTCTTAAAACGAACTAATAAGAACATAGAGGGTAAATCCTAGTTAAGGATAATTAATTCTAAATCTGAGATGGATAACATGAATAGAAAAATATGGTTGAGTATAAATGTTGGCAGTAGTTAAATCCGGATTTTATAGTATGAAAAAGACCATGTATTATAACATTAAATGGCGATAAAAGGTAAATAAAGGAGAAGATTCACCTAATCTTGAGTGAGGCGGATCCTCTTTCATTTTATAAAAATGAATAATAAACAAATACAAGAATCTTAGGACCATTTCTAGATCTGATAGGAAGTGTGGGATAATCATCCCTTCTTTAAATAAATTTGTCTTTTTATATAGATCTAGAGATAGAGAGTCTGCCCCCTCCCCGGGCGCTGCAGCTCGTACTGCGTTGTAAGGGTATGGTGGCGGATCGTCCCCGGCCATAGCCGTGGGATGCGTCACTACTGCCTTTTGTATTCACTATCACGGCCTCACTACTCTCTCATCAGTGAGTCAGATTCCGACCCATACAGTTAGTCCTTCCGCCTATGATGGTCGGCACAGGGCGAGCACCGTGGGCGGACTTCTGCTAATATCATCTCAGAAATCTGAATGCTTCGGCCGTTGAGCAGGCATTTCCCTAAAAGTCAGTGATGTGAAGTTCAGGATGGACTGTCAGACCAGCATGTCATTTGAAATGACATTTAATTCGTCAGACTCGGGTAACAGCTTGCAGATCCCGGCATAGTGTTTTTGCAGTCTTTGTTCCTTGATTTGGATATTCCCTATGACTTGATTGAAAACGAGCTGAGTCGCACCGCATGACGACTCGTTATGCTCTGTACTCAAGTGCTAGCTTTAAACCTGCAATCACGGCCTCGTGCTCGGCTTCATTAGTCATATCTGGGCATCTTCTGGACTGGCAAATTTCTTCGCCTGGGTGGACCTCGAGTTCGAGTTCCAGTACCGATCTCGATGAGTTTGTAACCCAATCCATTCTTGGGTGCACGAAACCAATCTTGAGTTTAGGAACTTGGTATAGTGCGAATCTGGCATTCATATTCTATTTGGGTTCTATTTGATGGCGTCAACAAAGCTTGTAAACTTTTTTTTTTTTGACTTCCTCCATGTGTTACATCATGTTTATGCCAGGCAAAAATATTGGATCGAATGTTTCCAGAATAAAATACTTCCAGACAAAGAAGCAGTTATAAGAACATATTACAATTTGTTATTGATAGCAAGGCCACCACATCTAAATCAGAAAGAAGTTATGAAGGCAGCACGACATTTCCTAAAAAAATACCATCATAAACTGAATACAACATATATCTAGCATAAGGAAAGTTTTGGTTCCTAAATCTGGGAGATGCAGATATCATAAGTTTCTTGTAGGAATATCCAGTTGTCTATGTTAACATATAATGTGGCGGTGAATTGATAAAGATGGAAACCAACAACAAATATTGATTTCATAGCCGACTGTCATAACAATATCACCACATATTTTCATTAATAAGCTACAACACGTGATGGCCGAAAAAGAATTGTGACTATCAAAAAGGACGAAACACCACAAGGACCAAAGAAGAGTGAGAAAGTTAAGCCACAGTTATCACAAAGGCATGCTTTAAAGTTTTTGCCTATAATTCTTCAAGTTTGCATTTGTGGCGATAGGGTGACGCTATAATGAACCGAAAGTGCAACTAGAATTGAATTTTAAATCTAGAAGAAACTAAAATTTTAACTAGAAAATTCCCACAGATGGTGCCAAATGGTTTTATCAAAAAAGTGTTAACCTTTTCTTAAAACGAATTAATAAGAACATAGAGGGTAAATCCTAGTTAAGGATAATTAATTCCAGATCTGGGATGGATAACATGAATAGAAAAATATGGTTGAGTATAAAATATTGGCAGTAGTTATGGCCGAATTTTATAGTATGAAAAAGGCCATGCATTCAATAACATTAAATGGCGATAAAAGGTAAATAAAGGAGAAGATTCACCCAATCTTGAGTGAAGCGGATCCTCTTTCATTTGATAAAGATGGATGATAAAAAAATAGAAGAATCTTAGGACCCTTTCCAGATCTGATAGGAAGTGTGGGAAAAACCCTTTCTTTAGAGAGATCTGTCTTTTTATATAGATCTAGAGATAGAGAGTCTGCCCCCTCCCCGGGCGCTGCAGCTCGTACTGCATTGTAAGGGTCTAGTGGCAGATCATTCCCGACAATAGCCGTGGGAAGCGTCACTAGGGCCTTTCGTATTCACCATCATGGACTCACTACTCTCTCATCCGTACTCGAGTGCTAGCTTTAAACCTGCAATCACTGCCTCATGCTCGGCTTCGATAGTCATATCTGGGCATCTTTTGGAGTGGATAATTTCTTCGCCTGTTGGGACCTCGAGTTCGAGTTCGAGTTCCATTCCTGATCTCGACGCGTTTGTAACCCAATCCATTCTTGGGTGCACGAAACCAATCTTGAGTTTAGGAACTTGGTATAGTGCCAATTTGGCATTCATATTCTATTTGGGTTCTGTTTGATGGCGTCAACAAAGCTTGTGTACTTTTTTTTTTGACTTCCTCTATGTGTTACATCATGTTTATGCCAGGAAAAAATATTAGATCGAATGTTTCCAGAATAAGATACATCCAGACAAAGAAGCAGTTATAAGAACAAATTACAATTTGCTATTGATAGCAAGGCCACCACATCTAAATCAGAAAGAAGTTATGAAGGCAGCATGACATTTCCTAAAATAATACCACCATAAACTGAATACAGCATATATCTAGCATAAGGAAAGTTTTGGTGCCTAAATCTGGGAGATGCAGATATCATGAGTTTCTGGCAGGAATATCTAGTTGTCTATGTTAACATATAATGTGGCGGTGAATTGATTAAAATGGAAACCAATAGAAAATATTGATTTCATAGCCGGCTGTCATAACATTTTCACCACATATTTTCATTAATAATCTACAACACGTGATGACCGGAAAAAAATTGTGCCTATCAGAAAGGACGAAACATCACAAAACCAAAAGAGAGGGAGAAAGTGCCTACAGTTCTTCAAGTTTGCATTTGTGGCGATAGGGTGATGCTATACTGAATAAAAAGTGATACTAGAATTGAATTTTAAGTCTTGAAGAAACTAAAATTTTAACTAGAAAATCCCCACAGACGACGCCAAATGGTTTTACCAAAAAGAGTTAACCTTTTCTTAAAACGAATTAATAGGAACATAGAGGGTAAATCCTAGTTAAGGATAATTAATTCTAGATCTGAGATGGATAATATGAATAGAAAAATGTCGTTGAGTATAAATGTTGGCAGTAGTTATGGTCGGGTTTTATAGTATGAAAAAGACCAGGCATTCAATAATATTAAATGGCAATAAAAGGTAAATAAAGGAGAAGATTCACCCAATCTTGAGTGAGGCGGATCCTCTTTCATTTGATAAAGATGAATGATAGACAAATACAAGAATCTTAGGACCCTTTCCAGATCTGATAGGAAGTGTGGGATAACCCCCCTTCTTTAGAGAGATATGTCTTTTTATATAGATCTAGAGATAGAGAGTCTGCACCCTCCCTAGGCGCTGCAGCTCGTACTGCGTTGTAAGGGTCTGGTGGCGGATCGTCCCCGGCCACAGCCGTGGGACGCATCACTACGGCCTTTCGTATTCACCATCACGGCCTCACTGCTCTCTCATAAGTGAGTCACATTTCGACCCATACAGTTAGTCCCTCCGCCTATGATGGTCCGCACAGGGCGAGCACCGTGGGCGGACTTCTACCAATATCATCTCAATAATCTAAACGTTTCGGCCGTTGAGAAGGCATTTCCCAAAAAGGCAGTGATGTGAAGTTCATGATGGACTATCAGACCAACATGTCAGTTGCAATGAAATTTAATTCGTCAAGTGTCCTTATGACGCACGTTTGTTGAGCATCGCATCGTTTCTTGTGCCCCTCCCATTAATTTTGAAAAGGCGGCGACTTTGTTTTCGTAATTGGCACTTCTGTCTGTATAAATAGGGGACTTTTATTTTAGTATGGTGTTACCCAATGTCATTTTCGAGAGAGATTCTTTGAAATCATCGGTTCTTTCTTGCATGTTCATACTCAAAAAGCGCAGACAGCCTTTGTGACCGTCGTAAATCTTCTCCCATATTCTTGACTTCTGTTTTTGTTCGCAATGGCTAGAGCTTCTTCGGATCCTAACCCTATCATCAATGTTCCGGTACCAAATAATATTGCCCCCTCCCTTGATGAGGGGGTGAGTTTAACGGAAGACGAGAGTTTTTCGACGGTGGACGAGGTGGTGCCCCGCCTTGGGAAGCCAAAAAATGACTTTAACTATGCCGCCGAGGATGAGCCTGCACCGGCGCTCTCGACAATGGATGATGTGGCACTTGCTGCCTTCAAAATCTAGTGGAGGATGTCGGAACACGTTGAACTTATCCCGGCAGAAGGTGATAGAGTTCACTTGCATCGTCCAGGATACTGCGCCCTCTGCTTATACCCTTTTTTCATTGGATACACGCTCCCTCTTCCCTCATTGGCCATAGACTTTTGCCATTTCTACGAGGTGTTCCCGGCCCAAATCACTCCGTACATATATAAACTCTTTCTAATGCTTACCAAATACGCGGAGCTGGCTAGCCATGGCATTTCTTTCCGACATATGATGCATCTTTTCATTCCTCACTTCCAAAGGGGGACTATGTTGCACTTCTGCCATCGGGGTACGAAGAGCCTGATGATCGGAATGGATGATAAGACCAATCATCGTTTTTGGGAGAGTTTCTACTTTGTTCGCATGGAACATATGGTGTCCAACCCTACCGGGTTCCCCGAGATGTGGAACTTTTCCCGTGAGTATTCGTCTCACTTTTTACTACGTCGATTAGTTATTCGTATATGGTGACTTCACTGATTGGTTGTTGGTTATTTGCCCATTTTATTTTTGTTGCAGCTGAGAGGCTTCCCCCTCCGCTAGTTGGCAACATCCGTGAATGGGTGGCTTCGATTCTGCCTCACACAATGGGGATTCGCGAATGCACGCGTTTCCATGAGAGGTTTGAGCGTAGACCTACATCTAGTAAGTCGTTTTGTCTCGGCCATAGCTTCACTTCGCTTTACACTCTTCCTTGCTTGATACTTATGCATTCTTCATTTCGTTTTGATAGGTCGGAGAGGGCCAAGAAGTGAAAGGGCCCCTGCTCTTGCCTTTCGCCAACCGACATCCTCTACTAGGTCGGTACTTCAGATGGATGTTGATGAGAGTGCTCGGGGTCAGGACGCTACACCGGTTGAGTCGGAATCTAGGGCCGGTCGCACTAAATATATTCCTTGCTCAAGCTTCCCGGTTTCAACGGTTGTCTCAGTGGGTGAATCCTCTCGTGATATGGTCAAAGAGACCTCATCTAAGAGGCGGAGAGTAACTTTGGAGGAGACGCCTTCGAGTGATGTGCCTTCGAGGACTGACTCTGCTGGGACAGTGTCACAGGATGTGAGTGAGGCCGTCCAAGGGGCAGAGGTATCACCCGAACTGAGGGCGGAGGAGGCCATGATGACTCCTCAACCGGATTTGGCAGCTGTCGCCGTTATTCAAAGTGGTCCGTCCTCGTCTCAGCTGGCTCGCACCCCCTCTCTAGTTGACGAAAGGTTGAAGGGCATAGTGATGGCCGATTATAAGCCCGAATCGGACATTGATCTTGAGGACATGTGATTGTTCGACGAGGGTTTTACTAGGGTTGAGGTGATTGTCGGCGGCCCTTCACGTGTGCTTGAGATTCCGGCGGATGTTAACCTTCTGGAGAACACGGTGGATTTGGCGGGTCAGTTTGATCTCTTGTGTTTTGCTGCTAAGTGTAGATCACTTCGGAACCTCAGTGACGCTGGTTTTTCACACTGTGTGGAAGGGATGGCTTTAAGGATGAGCTTTTGCCTTTACCTCCTTTGTTTTGAATTTCTCATTTTTTGCTGACTCCTCTTTTACTTTCCTTTTCTCTTCTTCTTCTCTATTTTTATACCTACATGTTGGAGGTAGAGAGTGCCTGTCGGGCCGAGACGCGGGCTGAGATTTTTCTGAAGATGGGCGAGAAGTATTGCTAATACCTTAAAAAGTGTCGGGAGATGCATTTGCGGCTCAGGGCGAGTGGTGATGCTCGGTCCTTTAGAGAAGAATTGGGGAAGAAGGATGAAGACCTGATGCGGTCTATCCGCAGGTGTAGTGAGCTCGAGGGGCTGATCAGAGTAAAGGATGAGGAGCTCGAGGGCCTGATCAGAGTAAAGGATGAGGAGCTTGAGGTGGGCAAGGGCGTCGCGGAAGAATGCGAGGACCTTCAGTCGAGGGTGTCGTCATTGCGAGTTGAGCTTGAGAGAAATGAAGCCAGGGTTTCTCTCTTAAGCGAGGAGTGGAATGGGAAGGTCGTCGACTTGGAGAGGAAAGTGGCGGAGTTATAGAGGGCTGAGAGTTCTGTATTGCGGCTGCGGAGAGGGCAGCGGCACTGGAAGACACAAAGCGCGTCCTTATATCTGAGCGGGAGGCCGATAGACAGACGGCCGCTATGAAGAAGGCCAGTCTAGAAGAACGGATAGGTAAGCTCGAGCGTGATGCCTCGAATTTGTCTGACAAAGTGGCGGCCTTGGAGCCGAGAAAGCCCAATTGTTGGCTCATACCTCTCAATAAGTTTCCCCTGTTGTTGTTCCTCGTCACTTATACGAGCCGTGGGTTCACATCGAGGCCCAACGAGACATTTACAAGGATCTATGGATGGCCAATTTATTGGAGCATATTACTAGGAACTGAAATGTCAAAGAACATTCCTTATATCTGCGAGAAGCAAAGTGAAAAAAAAGGCCACAATATGCCCTTACATGTATGTGCTGCACGACCTTAAAACGTCAAAATTGAAAGAACAATCTTCCTACATATTTACAAGCATTTGTAGCATAGAACCCCCGCAGCACCATCACACGGCCGAAGCAAGACCCCAATGTCAGCTTGGTGTTGCTAGTTGAGGATGGGCCAGAGCCGCCTTTATTGAGGACCGGACACAACACTTTCACAGTTGCATTCACAAGTCCATTTGTCAGGTGACTTATGATAAATCAAAGGATCCTTGGCCTTCATTGATAACATAGAGTAACTTCTTGTACATGATTTCCTTAGTAGAATAGGGAGGCAATTTCAGGTAGTTAGCACATGTCATCACACTAGGTAGGTCATCATCAGCAGATTCTGATGGCATATTACCATTTGATGTTGTATTACTAGCACTAGATTAATGCTTCCTCACTATTGTCAACTTAGGATTGAGCACAGCCAGACCACCTGGAGGAAGCCGGGGAGCACCAGTGACAAACTGACAGAAGGCTCGTTGTTGCTCAGGAGTGAACTCTCCCATGATCTCTAGTAAATAAACAATAGCGGGACTCTTAGCAGTATATCCATGATCAAATTTGATATGATCTACAAGCGTCTCAACCTTCCATAACTCTCTACGGCCACAAAGCAGGTAGTCCAACTCAGAAGGAGAGAATGTTTTTGATATGATCTATGGATGGCGGGGCATGTTCCTGAGGCTGTTTTCAAGGATCCTCGCACGAAGGTTCGTGAGGATCGGCTTGCTTTTGGTTATGATCCTGCGACGCCGGAGGCCGACGATGGTGCCGAAATTGAGGATGGTACTCTTAAGGTGAAAGTGTTGATGGGGATGGAGTAAGTGCGGCAGAGTGAGATATTTTGTATTTGTTTCCCTTCTCTTTTTTGTTTTGTTCTTTCTTTGGCGTCGCTAGGCGTTGTATTTGCTGCTTTGAGGGGCGTGTTTGGGCCCCCTGTGTGTAAACTTTTGAATGAAATAGACTTCGTTTTGGGTTGTATGTCTCTGGCTTTTCTTTCTTTCCCTTTCTTTTGGGGTTAAGTGTTTCGGACCCTTTCGCGATAAGTCCCAGTTTTTGATTCGGGAGTGTGGTATGGCCCGTGTTCGTTTTCCTTAAACGGAACTTTATTCAACCGAGGTCTAATGTAAATGATTCGAGCGAGATCGAATGTTAAGTATTTCGAGCGAGGTCGAATGTAAGTAATCCGAGCGAGGTCGAATGTAAGTAATCTGAGCGAGGTCGAATGTAAATAATTCAAGCGAGGTCGAATGTAAATAATTCGAGCGAGGTCGAATGTAAGTAATTCGAGCGAGGTCGAACGTAAGTAATTCGAGCGATTCGAATGTTTATGTGAAGTGTAGAAGACTTGGAATTGTGCGAAGAATGTTATATGTTGCTCTGTTTGTTCATATCATTTCGCGAACGTCGCATGCTCGTTTAATTCATGTATTCGATAAATGCTCCACAAATCCAGTCCTTTCACCGTTATGTCTGGAGTAGTCGATAGACGGAACGATGAATCATTGACTAGAATTTCGAGCATGGTTGAATGTAGTGTACACGGGAGTTATTGGGTTCGATTACGGCATTTCGAGCGATGTCGAGTTTAACTTTGGCGACTCGAGCGAGGTCGAGTTTAATTCTGGCGACTCGATCGAGGTCGAGTTTAATTTTGGCGACTCGATCGAGGTCGAGTTTAATTCTGGTGACTCGAGCGAGGTCGAGTTTAATTTTGGCGACTCGAGCGAGGTCTAGTTTAATTTTGGCGACTCGAGCGAGGTCGAGTTTAATTCTGGAGACTCGAGTGAGTTCGAATATTGCTTGTGTAATTGATGCAGTGTCTCTTATCCTTAAGGATAAAATAAGATTTTTCCAGTGTAGACTTATGACTTGCAGGTGAGATTCATGCACTTATAATTTGCTTACACATATCGGAGGGGTTTACATGTTTTCCGTGCTGGCAATACAGTCCCAATCTATATAGTCTCTTGGCATCTTCGGATTTTCTTTGACGACGATCATTCCCTGTTCGCGTATTTGGGAGAATGTTCCTGCTTCTATTTTGCTTAGAAAAACAGTCAGTTAAAAGCAAATGAAATCGTTCGTTACCTCGATTTGATCGGTCGACGAGTGGAAGGGAGTGACCACGTTCCCTTCCCCGCTTATGCTTTAAGTTGCCGCTACCAATTTTGCAAGTCCGTCTGCTTTGATATTCTGTGTTCGAGGGATTTGGTCGAGCTGACATTCGTCGGACTCGGGTAACAGCTTGCATATCCCGGCATGGTATTTTTGTAGTCTTTGTTCCTTGATTTGGAAAGTCCATGTGACTTGATTGACAACGAGCTGAGTCGCACCGTAGGATGACTCGTTCTGCTATGTACTCGAGTGCTAGCTTTAAACCTTCAATCACGGCCTCGTGCTCGGTTTTTTTAGTCATATCTGGGCATCTTCTGGACTGAAAAATTTCATTGCCTGTTGGGACCTCGAATTCGAGTTCCAGTCCCGGTCTCGACGCGTTTGTAACCCAATCCATTCTTGGGTGCACGAAACCAATCTTGAGTTTAGGAACTTGGTATAGTGCGGATTTGGCATTCATATTCTATTTGGGTTCTGTTTGATGGCGTCAACAAAGCTTGTGGACTTTTTTTTTTTTTTTGACATCCTCCATGTGTTACATCATGTTTATGCCAGGCAAAAATATTAAATCGAAAGTTTCCAGAATAATATACATCCAGACAAAGAAGTAGCTATAAGAACAAATTACAATTTGCTATTGATAGCAAGGCCATCACATCTAAATCAGAAAGAAGTTATGAAGGCAGCATGGCATTTCCTATAAAAATACCACCATAAACTGAATACAGCATATATCTAGCATAAGGAAAGTTTTGCTTCCTAAATCTGGGAGATGCAAATATCATGAGTTTCTGGCAGGAATATCTAGTTGTATATGTTTTAAAAAATGTGGCGATGAATTGATAAAGATGGGAACTAACAGCAAATATTGATTTCATACTCAGTTGTCATAACAATTTCACCATATATTTTCATTAATAAGCTACACCACGTGATGGCCGGAAAAGAATTGTGCCTATCAGAAAGGACGAAACACCACAAGGACCAAAGGAAAGGGAGAAAGTTAAGCCACAGATATCACAAAGGCATGCTTTAAACTTTTTGCCTACAGTTCTTCAAGTTTGCATTTGTGGCAATAGGATGACGCTATAATGAACAGAAAGTGGAACTAGAATTGAATTTAAAATCTAGAAGAGACTAAACTTTTAACTAGAAAATCCCTAAGATTGCGCCAAATGATTTTACCAAAAAAATGTTAACCTTTTCTTAAAACGAATTAATAAGAACATAGAGGGTAAATCCTAGTTAAGGATAATTAATTCTAGATCTGAGATGGATAACATGAATAGAAAATATGATTGAGTATAAATGTTGGCAGTAGTTATGGCCGGATTTTATAGTATGAAAAAGACGATGCATTCAATAACATTAAATGGCAATAAAAAGTAAATAAAGGATAAGATTCACTCAATCTTGAGTGAGGCGGATCCTCTTTCATTTGATAAAGATGAATGATAGACAAATTCAAGAATTTTAGGACCCTTTCCAAATTTGATAGGAAGTGTGGGATAACCCCCCCCCCCCACTCTTTAGAGAGATCTATCTTTTTATATAGATCTAGAGATAGAGAGTCCGCCCTCTCCCCAGGCGTTGCAGCTCGTACTGCGTTGTAAAAGTCTGGTGGCGGATCGTCCCCGACTATAGCTGTGGGACGCGTTACTATGGCCTTTCGTATTCACCATCACGGCCTCACTGCTCTCTCATTATTGAGTAAGATTTTGACCCATACAATAAATTATAACAGTGATTAGAACAATACAAACGAGATTATTAGGTGATTTTGAATTTGGAAGATTAGTTGTAAGAATGAACTTAACGTAAAAGAAGTAGGAATCAGATTTTGTTGGAGGATTTGCTCAAAGAAATCAATGAATCTTCGAAATAGGGGCGGAACCAGTAATACACACACACACACACATATATATATATATATGGAATCGAACCTACAATTTAAAATAATTTTAAGACCCCTTTGCTAATTTACTAAAACATTCTCTTAGATCGAGGGGAATCAAAATTTTATATATGTCTAAAAAAATAAAGTTTTATCTTATTTATAATATATTTTTTAATGAAAAAAATTCAATTAAACCCCATTCCTTCAAGTTTCTTCAACGTCTGGATTGAAGTAACATATAGTTAAATTGAAGTAAGTTGTTTTATATACCGCATGTAGGGTGTTCAAACCGACGAAAACCGCAATAAATTGAAAAGTCAAATCAAACTAATTAAAAAGTTTGACTTGGTATTGAATATAAAAATACGAACCAAACCGACATATAAATATATAACTCTATATATACTTTTAAAATTTTATATAAATTTTTCTTTAAAAGAAGTATAGAAATATTTGGGATACTCCGATGGGATGTAATATTATAAAATGTATTCATTTTTATTTACTTTAAATAATGAATGTATCACTTTCTTATCAAGTGTTATTAAAATGGGTCAGTTATCTCTTTGTTCTTTCATATTCATATGCCAAGATTTCTTATATCTTTTTCGAATTTGAAATAGTATTTCAATAATTTAAAATTAAATAGAATATATCATTATTTAGGTATCATATTCATTTTTATGTTTAATTATTAAATTTGATTAACCTTGAAAGCGTACATCAACAAAAACTTATTGTTAGACGACTAAGTAAATAACTATCATGTGTTACTAAAAAACTCTTCCATAAGAACATTTTAATACATCATATATAGTTAATATTTTCAATTTTTACTAAACATATAATCGCTTATCAAGACTTTATCTATAACTTTAACAAAGTAATATTGAAATAATATTTACTCCCTCCAGCCTATAATAAGTGATTTTTAGGCTTTTTTTGTGGTTCAAAATAAGTGACTTTTCCAGATTTCAAGAACGAATTAATTGTTTTTTTCTTACATTGTCCTTGGAGTAAATAGTGTTGGAGTATGTGTTCGGAGTGTTTATGTGAAGAGATAATAAATGTTAATATGGTCAATTTCATTATTAATTAATGTTAAAAGGTGAATTTCTTAATCTGTGTGAAAACAACCAAAAAATTACTTATTGTGGAACACAGGTAGCATGTAACAAAAAATCCGAAAACCTCAAAACATCCAATAAAATCGAATCAATCCAAACCGACATAATTAGTTTGGTTTGATTTTGATAAAACCAAACCAATCTAATCTATTTACACCTCTAAGTCCCCATAAAAGAAATGAATAAGTGAATTAAAGGAGACAACAGGTTTTACATATTATCCGGTACGAGTATTAATGAAAATAATGAGTATTCGATAAAACAATCGAGATGCATGTACACGCATTTATGCGAGCACAACCGTTATATTCAGATGTAGAATCCACGCGAATGGCTGACCTAAATGAAGCAAATAATTTAGGCGGCTCTGATTAGTAAATAGTAATGCTAGCTAGCTAGCAGCTAGCTAGCTAATTATGCTGCAACAAAGCGAAAATAAAATAAAACTAATCGCATGTTTTTATTACGGGTGAACATAAAAACCGAAAAATCAAATTCCGAATTAATATTTCAGTTTCGATTTTTTTGATATTTCGGTTTATTTCGGTATTTCGATTCGGTTCGGTATACGGTATTGAGTTTTTGACATGCGGTATTTTGTATACCGAAATAGTTTTTTTTTTTGGATGACCGAGAAATTCGTCTGGGGCCGATCCTTTGGACCAACCGCAGCCTTCGAAACTCGGTGGATAATGGGCCCGCCCCTCTACCTTCTTCACTTAGATACCACGCTTTGCTTTGCATGGTGTGGGGGCTTGAACCTGTGACCTAAGACACAAATCCACCACCCTTTGCCACTTGAGCTAGGCCCTGGGGGGAAATACCGACATAGTTTAGTCAAGCCCAATTTTATTTTTATTTTTTAGCCCAATAACTTTAAGCTCACACCTCAAAAGTCCAAAACCCCTATCTTCCTAATTCCTTACCCTTAGGATTTAGCAAGGTTCCACCAAGCAGATTAAGAACTTCTAGAAATTTTGGAGCATAGATAAAAAGTGTATATTGTATAGGCAGTAAACTATCTTTGACATTGAGCTTGAATGGACTGTTCAACTATCCTTCTTTTTGCTTTAGGATAAAGTATGACTTTATATAGAGACGTAAAAGGAATTGTTGCTTTTTACGTGTAAGTTGTAATACTTAGGTGCGACTTTTTCTCTTGTATTGGCCAATGGTATTATAAGATGCTTCCTTGCGTTGCCTCCGTGTTTAGTCAAATGCTAGTAAATAATACTAGTTGTATTGGTTTCAAAAGTTGAAACGTATCTTTTCAACCCTAAGAGCTACAGATTTGAATAGACACAAGCCTTATAACATAGATTTGGTTTAAACCGAAACCGTATTGAACAAAATAAGAAATACCGAATCGTACTGAAGTATTTTACTAGGGTATTTGGTATACACAATTGATAAATCGAATATCGAAATACTGAACCGAAATTCTTAAATACCGAACCGAAGTATCGAATGCACACCCCTAGTTTTTATACTCAGACGCAATTAGGTACGCTATATCCATTTTAGTATTGATTTAAGTAGGTTTTTTTAATTTATTATAGATTAGTTTATGAGTAAGCTAATCAATCAAGTGAAACAGAATATTTTACTGGTCCCGCACGATAGTTATTAATCTCATAAAATCTTTGGACAAACTAATGAACTGTGTTTCTTCGAATCTTCAATTTCTACGACTTTCCTACTATAGGTGCTGCTAACTTTGTGTTATTTTTTTCATTGTCCAAATATTTTGGTTGGTGAAATTAAAGTACCAGATAAAGAATGGGAAATCCAAATAAAAGAAAACAAAAGTTAAATTTATTTCCTTCAAGGAATCAACATTGATTATTCAAAAAACTCTAGACATGACTTAAACCTGCGATTTGTAAATTAAAGAAAGAACAGTTATTCTATGTGCGGTTAGTTTTTAAAGTATTTTACACCGTTAGGTTATGTTAACCTATAATAATAAGCAACTCTCGTAGCAAATTTGATAAGGTAAATTGGTGGGTGAAATAGACATCTATTTATATCCTATTAAAATTGAGTGATAGTGTAAAAATTCTTTACACGGGTAATATATCAAGTCCAAGATTAAATGTTTAGCACCTTGCTCATCATTACGTGTTTACTCTTAAAATCGGATAAAAATTAGTAATTTTAAGGACACGTGATTTCACATAATACCAATTGATAAATATGATGATTAATAATAAAAATTGACAGTAAAATAAAGCAAACTAGTATTGAAATGCAATCCGACCCTCAAGTTAGACGGTCCTCGAATCAATTGAGAATAAAACTAAGTAATATGGCATCAACGGATGAACAAGAGAATATGAGAGAATAGAGTATTGTAATGCTTTGATAATGCGAAAGTTAGATGGTTTACAAATGATTAGAACCTCCTTTATAAAGTAATTTTACTTATGGTACAATTCTAATTATAGAAGGAAATCTCATGATTAGCTAGGTAACCGCTCTTGATTTGATCTGTTTCGAGATTTCCTCCATGATCTTCGGTCGGTCACGGATATCTCGGCTTTCCATTACTATGCTATCTTCGGTCTCGCTCGATGTCTCTCCCATTTGGTCTCGATCATCACGGTCTCGATCTCAACTGATACTTCGAATCCCGAGCTCGGTATCTTATCCTCACGTCTCAGTCTGGAATAATACAGGGCCCGTCTTTGATCCATCATCCTGTTCTCGGTTAATCAACAAAATTGGGTGGGTCCGATTTTAACCTTATATAGATAGTCCCCTCGTTTTTGGAGTATAATGACAAGAAACAAATTGAGTCTTCGATCTTTACCCGGATTTATCATGATGTCGCATGACATCATCACCATGACGTAAGCGACAGAAGTGACCGAAATGTCCCGTCGGTACGATTCCCTACGTATTTAATTTGTGTCAGTTGACGGTCGGTCACTAGTAGTTTCGAACCGTCGCCATGAAATCCATAAACAGGCCTTTTTTCCATTGATTCAAACCTCACTTTCAATTCTTATGTTCTAGCCTTCGGAGCTTTCTACATTCTTGAAGTTTTTCATCTGCAAATCTCCAAGTTTCATTGTTAATCCCTTTTTAAAGCACCAAATATCATCTTCATCTTTCTTTAACCCAAAACCAAATGGCGAACGTCAAGACTGCGCCACAAAAAAAGTTGCTTCAGCATTTCGGCCGGCCGGCGAGAAAATACCGGTGGAGCTACGCCCTGAGGAGTGCGTTCCCGCGGGGGGGGGGGGGGGGGGGGGGGNGGGGTGGGGGGGTCATCAGTTCCGATTTCAAGATCGAGAAAACCTCGTCGGTCCCTGGTCGATGTGAGCCGGTATCTAGATACATATGCTCGATATCTAAGAACTTCCTTAAGCAAGTGAAGAAGGACTGTAAATAGAAAGGCAAGGAAGTGGTGATACCGGCCCCCGAAGAAAACATCACTACCCACGTAAAAGGGTTTTTGAGTGTTTACACTTACCCTTTCAGGTTGGGTCCCCTCGATCCAATTATTGTTGATTTCTGCCCCAAATATAAAATAACCCTAGGACAAATCCACCTCTCCTTTTGGAGGATTATTATTCTGCTCCGATATTTTGTGAGCAAAATCGAGGGACTCCCTTTCACCCTCGATTACCTTATTAGGTTGTACAGCCCCCAACTCTACCGAGGTGGGTTAATAAAGCTCCAGCGCCGGGCTACCAAGGCATTGATTTCGAGCTTAGATGAGGACAAAGATCGAGATGGATGGGTCGGTTCGTCCGAGTGAAGGCCTCAGACCTGATTCCGGACAAGAGCATGCCGTTTCTAGAGAAATGGAATATGAAACTTAAGTATGATTCCATTATTATCCTCTATTTGTTATTTTTGCTTCTTCATGTTTTCCAACCGACATTCTTTTTCATGGTGTAGCGGCTGCTTGGATGCCCGGTGCAATCCCTAACCTCGAGAGCTGGGTTAGGATCCTAGCCTCGACTTCTACGTATGCTGAGCACGTGTGACGCGACCTGTCAAAGGGCCGGTGGGAGGCCAAAAACCATGGTAAGTCTCGTACTTGCTTATCCACTAAAGTGTTTTTCCGTGCTTACTCGGTTTCCTTTTCTTTTGCAGGTCTTGGGAAAGACGTGACCATGAGGAACCCATCTGATGAAGAAGAAATCCCACTCCCCGTCCCGAAGCCGGCTAAGGAGAGCAAGAGAAAGAGGACATCGACCTCCGAGGGGCCGAAGCCTAAGAAGAGGGTAGGTCGTAAGCCAACACAAAACGTCATTCCTCTGTCTGTGGAGTTAGCCAATCTCCTAAGGGAGGACGAAGAAGAAGAAGAAGAAGAAGAAGAAATAGAGGATGACTTCGTTCTGGGGGTTCGAGTACGAACTAAAACTGAGGGTCAAAAAACCACCAAATCGGTCGAAGCTGAAAGTGTTCTACCCCGGTCTGACTAGACCCAAGATAGGGATTCAGTCGGAATACCTGAGTCAACTGGAGCCGAAGGTTCCTCACCTCAGGGTGAGAAGGCGGCTGAAAAATTTAAGGAGGCCAATCCCGAGATTCCTCGTGATGGAAAACATTCCCTGAGAGAACCACTTGGGGTACTAGAAGTTGGAGACTTCCTATCATTTCCTTCATTTTCTGAGGGAATGATTCGGGAGGCTCGGGCCATGAAGACTCCTTATGTAGAAGGAGCCAATGGAGAGGATGATACCTTCCGTAGTTATTTCACTAGAGTCGAGGATGCCATTGGCCTGAGTGATTTGGATATACCGAGGAAGGATTTGGGCAGAACTTCCTCGAGTTTCAGACTGACCAATCAATTTTCGGCCCCAGCATCAGTCCTGAACGAACAATCTTCATCTCGATCCCGGAGGATGCAGGAGTTTTGCCGCCCCCATAGGGGCTGCAGTTATCTTCAGGGTCTGGTCACGGAGGAAAACCAAGTCCTAATGGACGAAATGGGGCCTCCGTGTCTTTTCAATGAGGAACAAAAGGCCTTGAATTGGGTAAGCCTTAACTCCCTCTATCGATATCATACTTGTTTTTCTTGTCTAATTCCTTTTCTCTTATATGTGTAGGCACCGATGCTTCATCATGAAGCATTTTTAAGGTCTCGAGCATACCTGAGCCGATACGAGGTTGATATCAAAGTTCTTATTGAGGAGAAGAATGCCCTTAAAATTCTCAGTGGGCAGAAAGAAGAATAAATCAAGGACCTCCAAGCTGCTAGCCACGGCTCAGAAAGAACAAAACGACCTGACGGAGCAGGTAATAAAAATCTTATAAGCTCATGGCATAGGTTCGGGAGTGATGGCTAACAATTCGATCTCTCAGGTCCAGCATAAGCTAGAGATAATCAAGCAGCTCCGTGGAGAGGTAGATGCGGTGAAGGAGGAAACCATAGCGTGGAAACAAAATATGGACCGCCTTGCCTCAGAGAAGGAGGCTGCTTGAGCTCAGTTGTCCTCGGATGAAAGTCCGCTCCAGGGAATGAAAGAGAAGAACTTGGCACAGGCCAAGAAAATTTAGGAGCTCCAGTCCCGGTTGGTCACCGAACTTGCAACAGTCAAATCTAAAGTTGAGAAGGCCAAGGATGATACTGAGGCAATCGTGGCCGTCTACCAGTCTGATTTGAAGCCGCTAAAGCTCGAGCAAAGGAAGTTGTTGACGCTGCCCAAGTTTGAGCATATTGGTTCATCGAGCATGACAAGTGCCAATCTCGATGGGAGACCCTCGAGGAGATCCATGCTCGAGGCTTCGATCTCATGACCGAGATTGAAAATGCAAAAAATCTTAAAGCCAAAGCCGAAGCATTGGCCTCTCCCGATGATGATGACTCTGGGAGTATGAGTGGGTCCAAGAGCGGAGAAGACCCCGAAGGTGAAGATGTTTCTCCTGGAGAAGATTAGGCACTTAGGATTTTTCCTTTTTTGAACTTTTGTATAGGATTTTGATCGGCCCTTGTAAATAATTTTTCGGATATATAAAGATCTTATTTCTTTCCATCTTGTCTTTATTTAATTTCCGCCTTATGAAAAATTTGTTTTATTTATGCCTTATGAAATTGCATTCATAGGTTCAAGGCTTAGGCAATTTGACCGAAGCCGGATTAGTGTATTTTTTTTAATTGAGTGAGTTCTTGCTCGAACTCAAAGTAGGGTAGCCTTTAACTTTAATTGAGTGAGGATGATTTCTTGAACTCAAAATAAAAATGGCCCTTAGGCTTTTGTATTAGGCTGATGTGGCCTTTGTGAAAAAAAATGTTTTCCCCCTTCGGCTTGAAAATTATATTGTTAGTCATATAAAATTTGTTATGCCTTAGCACGAAATAAGGAATTGTTCGAGAGTTCGAACAAATTTGTACCCATTAGGGTTTTCGAGGGTCAATATTATTGAAGCCATTTGTAATGTTTTGTAGTGCTTTAACATGACATAAAGAATTGTTCGGGAGTTCGCACAATTTTGTACCAATTAGGGTCTTCGAGGGTTGATATTATCGAAACCCTTCATAGTTTTGCCGAGAGTAGCCTTTTTAACCGGTTCTATGAAAGTATTTGAAGGCCTATTTTGTTAAGAATTTGGATGTCTCCGAACCGTCTTAATTCGGCCGTAGACTTTTATTTGGGACTTGACTCTTAGGCCTATTTCCTGTTTCACGTCGAGCTTTCTCGAAGTGTCAGTCCCCGAGTGGGTGGCCATGGCCTATAAAAAACCGAGTGTTTCCTTTAAGGTATTATAGTCTCGAAGTTTTAATAATTTGATCTCATTTGTTTTTCGGACGACAGGCCTTGAGTGTGGGGTTAGTTGTTCAAGCTTTCGTTATTATCGTCCCTTAAGCATGTTCTTATAATAGATCGAGAGCACGAAATTGTAAAATAAAATTTTTCTAAGGCATAAGTTATTGGGCAAGGAAAAATGCTTCTCTTAATAGATGATAGTTCATGCGTACATGTTTGATGTCAGGGCTCAAGAAACCCATATAGGTACGGTTCATTAGATCGTTTGACACTTACAATATTTTCCTTTCGAGACCCTGATGTCACATAGTAATTTCCTTGAAGTTGATATCCGAGGCTAATGCCCCCAGTATTCGAGGTTGATTGTAAAGAAGCCTCAGATACTATTGAATTGCTCTAAGTTAGCACGAACAATGGTTGCCTCGTTAAAAACCTCTCCGGAAAAACCCATTTGGGGACAAAAACCGGTCTAAGGGAAAAAGAGTGCAACACGTGATTTCAGACCTAAAGACTTTGTGATGAAGAATCCATCACCTTCTCTGATCGATCACCCGCAGTTGGTTAGTTCAAATATAAATGAAAATGGAAAGGTCGTACCTTAGCAGTAGTATCATTTTAGGAGCGATACCTTCCAATTGTTTGGTAATTGCTCGCCGCTCATTGTACCGAGCTTGTAAGATCCTTTACTGACGATGTCGAGAACCGGATACGGTCCCTCCCAATATGAACCTAATTTTTCTTCGTTCAGATTTCGGGTGTTGAGGGTGACTTTTCTTAGCACCAAGTCCCCGATTTTAAAATGTCGAAGGTTGGCTCTTCTATAATAATACCTTTTGATTCAATGTTTTTGTGCAGCCAATCGAATGAGGGAGGCTTGTCGTCTTTCATCCAGTGAATTCGAGGCTTGTATTCATAGCCTCGTGATTTGATTCTTCCGTTGCATATCGAAACTTGAGGCTAGGTTCCCCGACTTCGACCGGGATAATAGATTCAGCACCATAAACTAAAGAGAACAGTGTTGCCCTCGTACTATATTTCGACGTCGTTCGGTATGCCCAAATGACCTTGGGCAATATCTCTATCCATTTCCCCTTAGCGTCGGTCAATCTCTTCTTGAGGTTTTGAATGATGGTCTTGTTGGTTGATTCGGCTTGTCCGTTCCCACTGGGATGATACAATGTTGATAGAATCCTTTTAATCTTGTGATCCTCGAGAAATTTAGTCACTTTGTTGCCGATGAATTGCTTTCCATTATTGCACACGATATCGGTATATATCCCGAATCAACATATAATGTGGTCTCAAATGAAGTCTATGACTTCTTTTTCTCTAACATTATCGAAAGCCTGCGCTTCAGCCCTCTTAAAAATATAATCAATCATAAATAAAACAAATTGAGATTTATCTGGGACGACGGGAAAGGGCCAACAATGTCCATCCCCCATTTCATGAACGTCCATGGGGATAAGATTAGGTGAAGTTTCTTCTCGGGATGGTGAATCATCGGCACATACCTTTGATATTTATCGCACTTTGGAACGAACTCTTTTGTATCCTTTTCCATATCGGCCCAATAGTACCCTGCTCTGATAACCTTGTGAATCCATGACTCGGCCCCGGAATGATTTCCACAAGTGCCTTCGTGAATCTCCCGTAGGACGTAGTCGATGTCCCTTGGCCCCAAACATATCGCCAATGGTCCGTCGAACATTATCCTGAACAGTGTTCCATCCTCGACCAAGGTGAACCGCACTGCCTTTATGCGTAGAGTCCTCGACTCATTTTGGTTTTATGGGAGCTTCCCGTTCTTTAGGTATTCGATGTACCTATTTCTCCAATCCCAGGTCAGACTAGTAGAGTTAATTTCGACGTGGCCCTCTTCGCTCACTAACCTCGAGAGTTGAACTACAGTCCCTGAGCTAAGTTCGTCATCTTTGGCCGATGACCCTAAGTTTGCAAGGGCATCAACCTCGCTGCTCTGTTCCCGAGGCATGTGTTGTAAGTTCCACTCTTTAAATCGATGTAGAGTCACCTGTAGCTTGTACAAGTACCTCTACATTCAGTCTTCTCGGAATTCGAAAGTTCTGTTGACTTGGTTTACCACAAGTAGGGAATCGCATTTGGCCTCGATGATCTCTGCTCTCAAACTTTTAGCCAGCTCGAGACCTGTAATCATGGCCTCATAACCGGCTTTATTGGTAGTTAATTTTGTAGTTCTGATATATCGTCTAATTGTATTACTAGTGGGTGGATTCAAAACGATGCCCAGCCCGGACCCCTTCACGTTCGAAGCATAAGGTCCACACCCCTGATGATGTATCCAATTTTAATAATAGTTCCTTTTCGACCTCGGGTACGAGGGGTGGCGTGAAGTCGGACAAGATTTGGGACTTAATGGTCGTTCGGGGTTGATATTCGATATCATACCCGCTCATCTCGATGACCCATTTGGACAATCGACCCAAGAGTTAGGGTTCGTGCAAAATATTTCGAAGGGGATAGGTAGTCACAACACAAATTGGGTGGCACTGAAAATATGATTTTAATTTCCTAGAGGCGCTTATTAAAGCAAGCGCTAATTTTTCTAAGTGTGGGTATCGGGTCTCGGCCTCACCTAAGGTCCGACTAACATAGTAAACAGGGAATTGCGGACCTTGCTCTTGTCGAACTAGGACCCCACTTACCGCAATTTCTGAGACTGCTAATTATAAGTAGAGTTGCTCGTCCGCTGTCGGGGTGTGAAGCAGTGGTGGGCTCGACAGGTATCATTTTAGTTCTTCCAAGGCTTGTTGGCATTCCGGGGTCCACGCAAAATTGCTCTTCTTCTTAAGCAGTAAGAAGAACCGGTGAATCCTATCTGAGGACCTCTAAATGAATCGACCTAGGGAGGCTATGCGCCCTGTTAACCTTTGTACGACCTTAACATTATCCACGACCGTGATATCTTCGATGGCCTTGATTTTATCAGGGTTGATCTCGATCCCCCTATTTGATACCATGAAACCGAGGAACTTGCCTGAGCCGACCCCGAACATGCACTTCTCTGGGTTGAGCTTCATGTTGTACTTTCTTAGTATGTCGAAAGTCTCCTGCAGATGTTTCAAATGGTCCTCTGCTCGCAGGGATTTAACTAACATGTTATCAATATAAACTTCCATTTATTTTCCTATTTGTTCTTCGAACAATCGATTTACTAGACGTTGATAAGTTGCACAAGCATTTTTAGTCCGAACGACATTATGTTATAACAATAGGTGTCGTACTTAGTGATAAACGAAGTCTTTTCCTGATCCTTTGGGTTCATTTGTATTTGATTGTACCAGAAGTAGGCATCGAGAAAACTGAGAATCTCATGGTCGGCCGTGGCATCGATCATTCGATCAATATTCGGGAAAGGAAAAGAATCCTTAGGGCATGCTTTGTTTAAATCCTTATAGTATATTAAAATTCTAAGTTTATTTCCCTTCTTAGGGACTACAACTACATTTTCTAACCACTCGCGATATTTTACTTCCCGAATGGACCCTATTTTGAGAAGTTTGGTTACCTCATCAAAATGCGTGCTTAACCTTAGACTAGGGCCTTCTCTTTTTCTTTATTGGGCAGAACTTTGGATCCAAGCTTAGTCAATATGTAGTGATCTCTAGTGGGATCCCTGTCATATCAAGGTGGGACCAAGCAAAGGAATCCATATTATCTAAAAGGAACTTAATGAGTTTTTCCCTAAGCTCGGGAGTTAACCCTGTTCCTAGGTATACCTTTCACTCGGGTAGGTACTCGATCAGTATGATATGTTCCAGATCTTCCACCATTGACTTCGTGGCGTCGGAGTCATCGGGAATTATGAAGGATCGGGGGATCCAATGCTCATAATCCTCGTTTTCCCCCTGCTCCTCCGATTTGGGCGAGGCTGGTACCTGTGGTTGCTATTTGGCCTCATATTTTCCCTTTGACTCTGATTCCTTTGCTGATGAGAGCGCCGAAACCGGTATTACTTCATCGACTACAAACATCTCCTTGGTGGAAGGTTGCTCACCGTACACCATTTTTACTCCCTTCGGTGTAGGGAACTTCAGAACTTGATGAAGGGACGAAGGCACTGCACTCATATTGTGGATCCAGGGCCTTCCGAGTAGGGTGTTGTATCTCATATTTCCCTCAATCACATGAAACTTTGTTTCTTGAACGGTCCCTACTATGTTTACTGGCAAGATAATTTCACCTTTGGTAGTTTCACTCGCCATGTTGAAGCCGTTCAAAACCCGAGCTGCGGGCACAATTTGATCCTGTAGGCCGAGCTGCTCCACGACCCTAGATGGAAAAATGTTGGGCGAGCTTCCTGGATCAATCAAAACACGTTTAACTTGAGTTTTATTCATATGGAGAGATATTACCATTGCATTGTTGTGGGGTTGTGAAATCCCCTCTGCATCCTCATCGTTGAAGGACAAGGTCCCTTCCAACACAAGTCTCGAGTTCGCTTTTCCATGGTAATCGACACCTTGGTGCACTTGAATATGGGTTCCTATGGAATATCGACCCCACCGACGATCATATGAATCACATGTTGTGGTTCTTCCTATTTGCATCCCTGTCTCTGAAGTGGTTCTTACCGCTGTACTCAAGAATTCTCGAAGGTGGCCCTCGTTGAACAAACGGGCTACCTCCTCCCTTAGCTGTCTGCAGTCCTCCGTTCTATGACCAAGAGTGCCATAGATTTGCATATCTTATTTGGATTCCTCTGGGCCGGATCGATCTGTAGGGGTCGAGGCCATCTGGTATCCTTGATCCACCCAATGGCCAATATGATAGCTAATGCATCGACGTTGAAGTTGTATTCTGATAGTCGTGGCACTTCTGTTGGCTCGACATGTTTATCGAAACCACTCTTATTCATGAGCCCTCGGGAGCTCTTTCCTCGATTATTCCTTCGATCATTTCGAACTGGTTTGCGTACGGGGCCGCCGTTCCTACTTTCTCCATTGTATGGTTGATACCGATCTCTGTTCGATCGGGGTTCTCCGTCGATGCCCCTTTGAATTCTACCGACAGGCTTGTCTGGATAAATGGAACCGGAGGGAGTTCCCAATTGATCATCCTCGACCCTGATTTTTGACTGGTACCGATTATGCACATCGGCCCAGGTCACAACTGGATACTCAATCAAATTTTGCTTCAGCTGCCGTGAAGCCACCAAACTTCATACGTTCAAACCTTGATTAAAATCTTGGATGGCCCAATCGTCTACGACCGGGGGCAGGTCCATACATTCCATCTGGGACCGAGATACAAATTCTCTTAACATTTCGTTATCTTTCTACTTCACTTTGAAGAGGTCCGACTTCCTAGTCTCAACCTTTATTGCTCTGGCGTGTTCTTTGACGAAGGAATCTGTGAGCATGGTGTAGGAATCAATGGAATTTGGCGGCTAGTTGTGGTACCATATCATCGCCCCCTTTCGATAAAGTCTCTCTGAATTTCTTCAATAAAACAGACTCAATCTCGTCATCCTCTAAATCGTTCCCCTTTATTGCGCATGTGTAAGAAGTGACATGCTCATTAGGGTCGGTGATCCCATTATACATAGGAATTTCTGGCATGCGGAATTTCTTTGGGATGGGCTTAGGAGCCGCACTTGGAGGGAAAGGCTTCTACACGAACTTCTTCGAATCCAAACCTTTCAAAATCGGTGGTGCCCCTGGAATTTGATCAACTCGGGAGTTGTATGTTTCTACCTTTTTGTCATTTTTCTCGATCTTCTTTTCCCCTGATTCAATTCGCTTTGTGAGCTCCTCGAGCATTTTCATAATAGTGGGGTCAATCCCCGATTCGTTGGCGTTTGACCTCTCCAGTACTGGTTCGGCCCTGTGAATAACTTCCACTGAGGGCTCGGGTTTAGCTCTACTCGGAGCCCAGTTCTAGTTTTGAAGTTGCACTATGGCAGCTTGTTGAGCTTGCAACATTTCAAATACCAATTGAAGGCTAACTCCGTCATCTTCGCCGCCTTGTGCATCTTGACTGGCTAGTCGAACGTCTCTGCGGACGCCGTTTTCGGGGTCGACGCCCAAATTAGCATTTAGGGCAACGTGGGGGCTGACATTGACGGGGTCTGCAGCTGGTACTCCCTCGCCGCCAACCTGAGATACTTCGATTCCCGGGGCGGCTATATTGTCATTTTCCCCATGGAAATCGAGGTTGTTGTCAGCGTGTGGTGGCACTGTTTGAGAGTTCGACATGCTGATCCTGAAATCAAAAATACTTACGAGAACAAGCGTAAAACAGTGTGTGTTACGAGAATTAGTATTAAGCAATCACTATTACCCTTAGCCCCCACGGTGGGCGCAAAACTGTTTACCCTTAAAATCGGATAACAATTAAACTTATAAGTGGTTTTAAGAACACGTGACTTCACCTAATACCAATTGATAAATATGATGATTAATAATAGAAATTGACAGTAAAATAAAGCAAACCAGTATTGAAATGCAATTCGACGCTCGAGCTAGACCACCCTCGAATCGACTAAGAATAAAGCTAAGTAATATGGCATCAACTGATGAACAAGAGAATATGAGAGAAGAGAGTATTGAATTGCTTTGATAATGCGAAAGTTAGATGGTTTACAAATGATTAGATCCCCTTTATATAGTAGAGAAATTCTACTCATGGTACAATTCTAATTATATAAGGAAATCCCATGATTAGCTAGGTAACCTCTCTTGATTTGATCTGTTCCGAGATTTCCGTCATGATCTTCGGTCTCGCTCGATGTCTCTCCTGTTTGGTCTCGATCATCAGTGGTCTCGGTCTCGACTGATACTTCGAATCCCGTACTCGGTACCTTATCCTCACGTCTCGGTCTGGTGTAATATAGGGCCAGTCTTCGATCCATCATCCTATTCTTGGTTAATCAACAAAACCGAGTAGGCCCAATTTTAACCATATACATTATGAAAGATAGTAATTAGATGAAGTAATATTAAATATAATGCAAGAGATGAAAGATAATAATTAGATGGAGTAATAGTAATATAATGCAAGAGATGATGTACTTAAAACTGATAGAAAGATATTGGGAGGTAAATCTGAAACCTAAAATTTCCATTTTAGGCATATTGAGGAGGAGGCCTTCAGAGAGGGTAATGGTGGTGGGTGAGGATTTTTTTAAGAAGAAAAAACTATATAATAGTAAATTGAAGAAGAATAAGCTAACGTGATGAGAATCAAATACTTGGGTTGTTGCAAGTTTGAACGGATTTGAAAAAAAAAAAAATTGTTTCATTTTACGTGATACTCCTTTTTTAAATTTTTTTTCTTTTAAATGATATATTATTATATTAAGAAATAATTTAATTTTAAACTTTTAATTTTACACTTAATATTATTCTTTTGTAGTTGTAAAATTTTATAATATATTTAATACCATAAATTTCAAAATCTATCTTTTATTTTTAAGTTGTATGATCGATCAAACATCATCTCATAGTTTGAAACTGAAAAAGTAATATATATATTATTAAAGAAGAAGATAACGTGTGATGAAAATCAAACACTTTGGGTTGTTGTTTGCAAGTTGCAAGTTGGAACGGACTTTTTCTTTTTCTTTTTATAAAAAGAGAGACCAAATAGCTGATATATATCTATCATCATTGCAAGTTGCATACTTCAATATTTGTTTGCTCTTTTTATTTATTTATTTATTTATAAAGGAATAGGTATGAAAGTTACAGTAATATTTGCCGGTATCACCTCACCTCATTACTTTTTGTTGTGTTATGGCTTTAAATATAAGTTTTAATTTAAGAAGATTGCAAGTGGATTTAATACTCATTAGCACCTTTAACTGTTCCTCTAGCTTCTTGTCAGGAATATATATATACTAATTTCTAAATACGTACGTTTACGCGAGTTCCATATTAATACAAACTTATTAGAACAATATAAATATTGTTAAAATATCATGCTACCCTATAAATATAAGTCCCAACATAATAAACAGTTAGAAGAAAATAAACTTGTCTAATAGGCCAAAAAAAAAAAAGTAAACAGCTTTACCGGTCGCTTGCAAGTGTTACTAAGTGAAATATCGAAATAAAAAAGCAAAATTTTTGTGAGAAAAAAGAATTTCCAACAGAAATATGAGAAATAAAATAATGTGATGACGTAATTAGACACCCTGTTATTCACTCTTATAATATAAGATATATTTAGAATGTGAAAATAATATCCAATAATATATTACCACAAAAGTTAAAAGAAACGTAACAATCAAATGCAATGATCCATAAAAAGGACAAAAGAGAAGAAGAACTCAATAAAAACATAAGCTTGCAACCTGCAAAAAAGAAGGAATAAAATACAAGTAAAAGTTCTGCAACTAATAACACACAAAAAAAAAAACTAAACCATGCCACAACTTACTTATGTAAATTGAAATTTTCAGATTTATGATTTTGAAACTCCATTTTAAGGTGGGATCAGGTCTCAAGTTTTATCTTCCGTTACAGTTTGTCTAATACTATTATGTGTCCCAATATAATTTGCAAGATTACGTACCTATTAAGTATTCAATATGAGGTTACTTTTTAATGGTGAAGGTCAAAGTGCTTCTATGTTTGTGTTTATTTCAATTAAACTTTTTTAATTAATTTTGTTAGAATGTGTATTGACGTTTTTAAACAAAAATTATTTGAAGGTATATTATGTTGAAAATAACATTAGGGTAAGTTTTTTATTTTATGTAAATAAATTGAAAAAATATCGAACCGTATAAATTTACATGTGAAAATATATTTATGTATTAATTTTTAAAATAGTAAAGCATTAAATTTTTCCTTGGATCTTAGAATTATGAAAACAATTACAAGCCAATAAGTAATTAAACTCAAAATCCTAATTCCCAAACCCCTTATGTTACTCCTATTGGAATTAAATTATTTTCCGCATATTCACTAGCAAGACACAAGGTATTCAAGCGATTATGAGTAACAAACTGTAATGTATTAAGTATGTTTTCTTTCGTATATTTAGATTTATCTTTTTGAATATTTAATCTTCTATAGACTTTATTCTTGAGTTCCAACTTGATTAATATCTTTCCACTCGTGTGATTTATGTTTTTTTTTTGTCTTTTACACGAATTTTTTGAACTCCTATAAAAGTACGTAGGTTATTGCATTCTACTTTTACTAGTGACTTTTACGTGACATTAAAAAAATAATCGAAAATTAACCGAACTATACCGATACAGATACGGATAAAAAAAAAAACTAATATGATTGGGACGATTTCAAAAAATCTAATTTTTGTTATACATAAGAAGATAATTGGAAAATTGATATGGTACGTATAAATTTTATAAAATAACCGGTCGAACAGAACCATATTGACACCCCCGGTAATATGTTAGCAAGGTATTCACGTTTGCTTTGACTTCTTTTATTTTTTGGGTCATAAAGGAAGGACTTATATTAATAAAGTAAAAGTGGGTACAGGGAAGCATGATGCACCGTAGGCATCAGAGGGTCGATTATGTCTTTTCACCAAAAATTAAATACTGTTCTTGCTCCCTACTTCTCTCTGGCAGCCGCAGACCCTGCTTTTTCCTTTCTGTTTTACGTTTTTTCGCTCTCCCCAAGTTCAACAGAAAACCAAAGTACTTTTTTCATTGTCAACTAATGCTGGAACCCTGCACCAATGCCTTGTCAAGGTCTGATTATTTTAGAGCATTTCTTTTTTGGCTAGTTCTAAACACTATAAGGGATCATTTGGTAGGAATACTGACTTACGCCGGAATAAGTTATACTGAGATTAGTTATTCTATTATTGTTTTTATCTACTATTTGGTATGTTGTATTGAAAATGACAATTGCATAATTTCTAAAAGAAAGTATAAGTTATCCCGGCACTAATTATCCCGCCCTCTACAAGGTTTAAGTTATTCCGGTATTAATTTTAATCCCGAGATAACTTATACCAGGTTTTGTATACGTTTGAAATCGGGGCCATCCGATTTCACTATTCGATCGAGACCAGAATGTTGCATCGTAGATCGACTTCGATTAAATCACGAAGCTGAGGCATCGAGTCCGAGATCGAAGTATCGTTCGAGATCGAGGTTGGTAACAATTGAAGCCAAAAAAGATAGGCACCGGGTGATATCGGAGATGGCGTAATAACAGAAGAGCGAGATATCCGTGACTGGTCGAGGATCACAGCGTAAATCTCGGAATGGATCAAATCAGAAGCGGTTAATTAGCTAATTACGTGATTTCCTTTTGTAAATAGAATTATGTCATAAGTAGAATTCCTCTGTTATATAAAGAGGAATTCTAATCATTTGTAAGGCATCATTATTCACAGAAATTATAGCAATACAATCATCTCTTTCTCACTTACATTATTGTTCATCAGTTTACTCTATTTTCCTACTGTTCTTATACTTATCAGTTCAAGAGTACTTTGACTCGAGGGCTGAAGCTCTGTCCGAACACTGGTTTGCTTTATTTACAATTTAATACTGTCATTCATATTCGTATTTATCAATTGGTGTTGAGTGAAATCACATATCATTAAAACCACAATATAAACTTAGTTGTTATCCAAATTTTAGAGTAAACAGTTTGGCGCCCACCGTGAGTCTATGGTTAATAGTGATTGTTCAATACTTTTTTCGATAACGCAAACACTATTTTACACTTGTTCTTGTAAGTATTTTTGTTTTCAGGATAAAACAGGTCAAACTCACAAATAACACCTGCACATGGTGACAACGACCTCGGATTTCACAGGGAAAGTGACAATGTAGCTGCTCCAGGAGTCGAGGTGCCCTAGGCTGATCTCGAAGGAGCACCAGTGGCCAATACGATCGACGTCAGTTCAGATATCGCCTTAAACGCAAATTTGGGCGCAGATCCCGAAGGGAGCATACACAGAGAAGGCCGACCTGGTGGTCGAGGTACGCAGGGCGGAAGAAATGGAGGAGTCAACCTCCAAGTAATATTCGAGATGTTACAGGCTCAACAAGCCGCTATTGCACAACTACAAAATCAGCATCGAGCGCCAAATGTGGTCGAACCGAAAGTCGCCTGCCGAACCGAACCAGTGCCAGAAGGTTCAAACACCAATGAATGCAGGACTAATCCTGTTGTTATTAAAATGCTCGAGGAGCTCACCAAACAAATTGAATCGGGAGAAAAGAAAATTGAGGCAAATGATATGAAAGTAGAGACGTACAACTTCCGGGTTGTCCGAATACCGGGGGCACCGCCGATTTTAAAAGGAATGAACTCAAAGAAGTTTGTGTAAAAGTCGTTCCCCCCAAGTGCAGCTCCGAAGCCCATTCCAAAGAAATTCTGCATGCCGAAAATCTCTAAGTACAATGGGACTACCGATCCCAACGAGCATGTCACCTCCTATACACGTGCCATAAAAGGAAATGATTTGGAAGATGATGAGATCGAATCTGTTCTACTAAAGAAATTTGGAGAAACCCTATCGAAGGGAGAAATGATCCGGTACCACAATCTACCACCCAATTTATCTTGCAGATTCTTTCGTAAATGCATATGTTGGGGCAATAAAGGTTGCGACGAGGAAATCGGACCTTTTCAAGGTAAAACAAAAGGATAACGAAATGCTGAGGGAGTTCTTATCCTGGTTCCAGATGGAACGCATGGAACTACCGCCGGTCACAGACGATTGGGCTGTTCAAGCTTTCACTCAGGGTTTGAACGAACGAAGCTCGGTGGCAACACGTCAATTGAAGCAAAACTTAATTGAATATCCGACGGTAACTTGGGTTGATGTACATAATCGGTACCAGTCGAAGATCAGGGTCGAGGATGACCAATTGGGGACCCCCTCCGGTTCTGTCTATCCAAATAGGCCCGTAGACAGAAATCAGAGGGATATCAACAGGAGCCTCAGTCGAACATAGCCCAATATCAGCATACAATGCAGATCGCAAAAACGACAGCCAGGACGCAACCCCATCCAAAATGACCGAAGGAATGATTGAGGGCAGATCTCTTGAGGGCTCATGAGCAAAAGTGGTTTCGATAAGCATGTTGATCCCGCAGAGGCACCACGATTATCGGAGTTCAATTTCAGTATCAACGCATCAGGTATTATATCGTCCACTGGGAGAATCAAAGATACTAGATGGCCTAGAACCATACAAACCGATCTTTCCTAGAGAAACCCCAATCTAATGTGCAAGTATCACAACACACATGGCCACAAAATCGAAGACTGCAGACAACTGAGGGAGGAGGTATCCCGTCTATTCAACGAGGGCCACCTTCAAGAGTTCTTAAGCGATCGGGCCAAAAACCATTTCAGAGAAAGGGATGCCAACAGGAAAAACGAACAGGAAGAGCCACAACATGTGATCCATATGATCGTCGGTGGGGTCAAACTCCACAAGGGCCCCTGTTCAAATGCTCTAAAGTATCCATTACAAGGGAAAAACGGACCCGAGATTATGTGTCATAAGGCACCGTATCATTCAACGATGATGAAGAAGAAGGGATCTCTCAACCCCATAATGACGCTCTGGTAATTTCTATCCTTATGAATAAAATTCATGTTAAGCGTATGTTAAGTGATCCAGGGAGCTTGGAAAATATAATTCGATCGAGGGTTGTAGAGCATCTCGGCCTACAAGATCAAATCATACCTGCAGCTCGGGTCCTGAATGGTTTCAACATGGCCAACGAAACAACTAAATGTGAAATCATTTTACCGGTGAACTTAGCTGGGACAATACAAGAAACCAAGTTCCATGTAATCGAGGGTGATATGAGGTATAACGCCTTGCTCGTAAGACCCTGGATTCACAATATGAGAGCAATCCCTTCCACCCTTCTTCAAATGCTGAAATTCCCAACGCTGGATGGAGTGAAGAAAATATATATGGAACAACATGCTGTTAAAGAAACGTTCACGGTCGACGAGGTAATACTAGTATCGGCGCTTTCGACAATAAATGGATCGGAGGTCAAAGGAAAATAGGAGCCAAAATAGCAACCACATCCACCAGCCGCGACTCAATCAGAAAAGCAGGGAACGAAGGAAAAGGACGACGACTATTGGATCCCTGATCCTTCATTTTCCCCGAAGATTCCGATGCCACCAAATCGACAATCGAAGATATTGAACAGGTTATATTGATCGAGTACCTACCCAAACGAAAGGTATACCTGGGTACGTGTTTAACCCCCGAACTAAGGAAAAGAGTCATTAAATTTCTTATTGATAACATAGATTGTTTTGCCTGGTCCCACTTAAATATGACAGGGATCCCACCAAAGATAACAACACATTGATTGAGTTTGACCCGAAGTTCAGACCGATAAAACAAAAGAGAAGGCCCTAGTCCGAGGCAAAACATGCATTCATCAAGGACGACGTAACCAAACTTCTCAAAATAGGATCCATTCGGGAAGTAAAATATCCTGAATGGTTAGCAAACATAGGTGTAGTACCTAAAAAGGGGAAGAAACTTAGGATGTGCGTAGATTAAAAAGATTTATATAAAGCATGTCCCAAAGACTCTTTTCCTCTGTCGAATATCGATCGCATGATCGATGCCATAGCCGGCCACGAGATCCTTAGTTTTATCGACGCCTACTCCGGGTACAATCAAATTCGAATGAGTTCGAAGGATCAGGAGAAGACTTCATTCATCACTAAATATGGCATATATTATTATAACGTAATGCCATTTGGACTAACAAATGCTGGTGCTACTTACCAACGCCTAGTGAACAAAATGTTCGAAGAACAAATAGGTAAATCAATGGAGGTATATATTGACGATATGCTAGTTAAGTCCCTACGCGTAGAGGACCATTTAACACATCTGCAGGAAACCTTCAACATATTGAGAAAATACAACATGAACCTCAATCCCGAGAAATGTGCTTTCAGGGTCGGTTCGGGCAAGTTCCTCGACTTTATGGTGTCAAATTGGGGGATCGAAATCAACTCCAAAAAAATCAAGGCAATCGATGACATCACAGTCATGGACAACGTTAAGGTCGTGCAAAGATTAATACGGCAGATAACCGCCTTGGGCCGGTTTATCCCAAGGTCTTCAGATCGAGGTCATAGGTTCTTCTCATTTCTAAAAAAGAAGAACGATTTCGCTTGGACCCCGGAATTCCAACAGGCATTGGAAGAATTAAAACGGTATCTCTCGAGCGCACCGTTGCTTCATACCCCAAAAATGGACGAGCAACTCTACTTATATCTGGAAGTATCGGAAGTCCTGGTAAGTGGGGTCTTAGTTCGAGAAGAGCAAGGTATGCAATTTCCATTTTCCTATGTCAGTCAAATTTTAGGTGCGGCCGAGACCCGGTACCCACACTTAGAAAAATTAGCACTTACTTTAATAAACACCTCTAGGAAATTAAAACCGTATTTCTAATGTTACCCAATTTGTGTGGTGACCATTTATCCTATTCGTAATGTTCTACACAAACCCAAACTCTTGGGCTAATTGGCCAAGTGGGCCGTCGAAATTAGTGGGTATGATATCTAGTATCAACCCTGAACAACCATCAAGTCTCAAATCTTAGTAGACTTCATGGCCGACTTCATGCCAGCCCTCGTACCCAAGGTCAAAAAGGAAATTTTGTTAAAATCGGGTACATCTTCGGGGGTGTGGACCCTTTTCACAGACGACGCTTCGAATGTGAAGGGGTCCGGGCTAGGCATCATTTTGAAGCCACCCACAATCAATACAATTAGACAATCTATCAAAACTTCTAAGTTGACTAGCAATGAGGCCGAGTATGAGGCCATGATTACAAGACTCGAACTGGCTAAGAGCTTGGGAGCAGAGGTCATCGAGGCCAAATAATATTCCCTACTAGTGCTAAATCAAGTCAACAGAACCTTTGAAGTTCGAGAGGATCGAATGTAGAGGTACTTGGATAAAATTGCAGGTAACATTACATCGGTTTAAAGAATGGAACCTAAAGCATATACCTCGAGAACAAAATAGTGAGGCCGATGACCTTGCAAATTTGGGGTCATTGGTCGAAGACGATGAAATCAGCTTGGGGAAAATCGTACAATTTTTGAAGTCAGTGATCGAAGAAGGCCATGACGAAATAAACTCCACAAGCCTAACCTAGGATTTGAGGAATAAATAAACCGATAATTTAAAAAACGGGAAAATCCCATTAGAACCTAAGGAATCGAAGACTCTACGAATGAAGGCTGCACGATTCACTCTAGCTGAAAATAGAACTTTATAATAAGGATGTTCGATGGACCGTTGGTAGTATGTTTGGGACGGGAGACACAAACTACGTCATACGAGAAATTCACGAGGGTACTTGTAGAAACCATTACGCTGTCGAATCACTGTTCATAAAGTCAACATAGCGGGATATTATTGGGCCAATATAGAAAAAGATACTAAGGAATTCGTTCTAAAATGCGAGAAGTGCCAAAGGCATGCGTCGATGATCCACCAGCCCAGAGAGCAACTTCATTCATTCTTATCCCCATGCCCGTTCATGAAATGGGGAATGGACATCGTCGGCCCTCTGCTATCGGCCCCAGGTAAAGCTAAATTCATTTTATTTATGACTGGCTATTTCTCTAAATGGGTTGAAGCACAAGCCTTCGAGAAAGTCAGAGAAAAAGAAGTTATAGACTTCATTTGGGATCACATCATATGCCGGTTCGGGATACCTGCCGAAGTCGTATGCGACAATGCAAAACAATTCATCGGCAACAAGATAACAAAGTTTCTCGAAGATCAAAAAATAAAAAAGGATCTTATCGATTCCGTACCATCCTAGTGGAAACGGTCAGGCCGAGTCAATAAACAAGACCATCATTCAGAATCTAAAGAAAAGATTGAACGATGCTAAAGGAAAATAGAGAGAGATTTTTCCCAAAGTCCTTTAGGCGTATCGAACAACGTCAAAATCCAGTATGGGGGCAACACTGTTTTCCTCAGTATATGGCGTCGAATCCCTGATCCCGGTCCATGTTGGGAGCCTAGGGCCAGGTTTTCCTCAGTATTTTTTGCTTACTCGATGTTCCATGCCCTACTGAAATTTCTACTTTACGATTTCATCTTATGATTTATTATGGAAAGTGGCTCAAGGGCCGATCACAACTAAAGCCCGAACAATCAACCCCATACTCGGGGACTGCCTTCCAAAAATCGACATGTTGGAATTACTAAACTTCGAGACCATAAGACCTTAAAAAGACAATCCTCGACTTTATATGCCAAGGCCACCCTACTCGGGGACTAACACTTCGAACAAGTTCGAAGTATAATTGGGAAAATAAGCCTAAGAGGCAGATCCCAAGGCTACAACCAAACTAACACGGTTCGGAGACGTCTGAATTCCGCAATAAAACAGTCCTTCCAACACTTTTATAAACCGGTTAAAAAGGCTACCCTCGACAAAACAACCAAAGGGTTTCGACAATGTCAGCCCTCGAAAAACCTTAAGGGGTATCGACTGTTCGAACCTTCGAACAACTTAGTACTGAACAAAATTATGCTAAGGCACAAAAAAACAAAGGGTTTCGATAACATTAAACCTCAAAAAAATCCAACGGGTATAGACTTACTTCGTGCTAAGGTATAACAAATTTTTATAAACTTCTTAAGCAGAAAAGTGAAAAATCCACTCTTCCAAGGCCCTATAGGCCCGATTCAAGAGCCTAAGGGCCATTATAATTTGTGAGTAGATATTTCATCCTCACTCAACTAGAACCTAAGAGTTTTCCTACTTCGATTTCGAGCAAGTATTCACTCGACTACAAAATCCTCACAAGGAATAAAGTATATCAAACTTTAACAAGGCATAAAATGAATCAGAATTTTCACAAGTCAAAAAATTGAGACAAAGTTCAAAAAGGAAATATTTTATATATTCAAAGGTATTTACAAGGGACCAATCATGGTCCTACACAAAATAAAGAAAGAAGAAAAAATACAAAAGTCCATAGCTATTTCCTGGGGAAGCTTCTTCCTCGGTCTCGTTACCATCCGCGGACCCACTCTTGCTGCCATCATCATTATCATCGTTTTCATCATCAGAAGAGGCCAATAGTCTAGCATCGGCTTCGTGCTCTTTTGACTTTGCTATCTCTTCGGTAAGATCGGAGCCTCGAGCGTGGATCTCCTCGAGGGTCTCCCTCTGAGATTGGAATTTAGCAAGTTCGGCAGTCTAATGTGCTCGATTTTGAGCAGTATCAATAGCCTCCCTCACTTAAACCTGAGCGGCTTCAGAATCGACCCGATAATTGACCACCATCTTATTAGCCTCGGCTTGGGCCTTTGCCAGTTCAGAAACCAACTGAGCCTCGAGTTTTTCTATCTTCTTTTCCTGAGCCGAGCTCTTTTCCTTCATACCTCAAAGCTGGGCTTCGACTGATGACAACCGAGCTAGGGCAATCTCTTTCTTAGCAGTAAGGCGGTCCATGCCTCCCTTCCACCCATAGGATTCCTCCTTCACTTGGTCGACCTCCTCTCGGAACAACTTGATCCTCTCAATATTTTGCTGCAGCTGTGATATTTAAATGTTAGCCTCCTTTCCGAATCAAGCCCATGAGCTTTTAAGAGTGTAATTACTTGATCGATCAAGTCGGTCTGCTCCTTGTTAGCCTTATCCAGTTCAGCTCGGAGTCCTTAATCTCCTCATCCTTTTGCCCACAGTGGAGTTTGAGGGCATTCCTTTCCTCCGAGAATCTTTGGAGGTCGGCCTCGCACTGGCTCAATTCGGCCTCGGAATTGGAAAAAGCCTGTAGAGAAAGGAAAGGGAGTTAGACAAAAAACAAAAGAATGCTACATCAATAAAAGAACTAAAACTTACCTGGTTTAGGAGTCATTGGGTCTCTTAGAAAAGGTTGGATGCATAATTAAGGTCGTAGGAATCCTCGACCTCGGTAAAGCAACCCAGAAAAGGATCCTCTCCACAGGGACTCTGCCTACTTCGGGGGTCCTCAAAGATTGAGCATCCCATATCGCCTCTTCGAAAAAGGCTGGAAGGGATGACGAGTGACCTGCTGTCATTGCCCCAAGTTATTCACTTGGGGAACTCTTTTAAACTCGAGGGGTTTTAGGACCATTCCCCTCGGATATGCTCGTTGTTTGACGAGAAACGACCTCAACTTTAGGTGATTCGGGGACCTTGGCCGAATCATTCTCCAAGGCTTCCTTATCACAAGGCGGGGCCTTGCCAACCGCCACCGATTCTGCGGCCTTGGAGGCCTCGATGGTTTTTCTCGCTCGGGTCATTAGAACTGGGCCACCATCCTCATGTTCTTCTTCTTCCTCTCTCAGCTCCTGAACTACGTGGGCAGGGAGGGCAGAAGCATGTATTCTCGATTTGTTAATCGAGTTCTGCTTCTTCTTGGGTTTTGGATCCTTAGAGGTCGAGGCCCTTTTCCTCTTTTTATCCTTTGCTGGTTTCGGAACCGAAGTTGAAACCTACTCCTCACCAGACGAAGGAAATTAGATAAGTATAAAAAGATATTATCTGACCATTAGATATATCAAAAGGAAGCTTACCATGGTTCTTTGCCTCCCATCGTCCTTTTTCCAAATCATGTCAACAACGCTCAACATAAGTAGAGGTCGAGGTTAGTTTAGGAGAAATTTTTTTTGCCCAGATTTAAACCTCCGCGAGAAGACCATCATGTTTGCGAAGGTTATCTTTCTCGCCCAGAGATACTTTTCGTTCGGGCATTTTTTCAAATAGTTGGGGTGCCTTCTTTTCTTTGCTCATTTTTCAGTATATTATAGCCCAGATCTTGCCCAATTTTCTTTAATAGAAAGACAATCACACTCAACCAACCTCACCCAGCAAGCAACCGCAAAATTCACACATAAAGTTAACATTTAAGACTCACAATTTGGATCCTAAGCACAAAACAACCATGGTTTCTCTTCTATTGTTTCACACCAAGAAAGAGAAGAAAGAGTTAAGAGAAGAGAGAAATCACATACCTTGAGAATAGCTAGGGGGAATCGCAATGGACTTGAAGAATATGGGGAATTTTATTTTTGGGGATTTAAGGAGGAGGAGAGTTGTTCTTGAGTCAAGAGGTAATTAAGTGGCCGATTTCCAGTGTTTTGACAATTTTAAAACGTACATGACCTCACGTGTTCGCGAGGGTAGCTTCGCCTACACGAAGAGTAAAAGTTGACCGAACAGTCGCGAACGCGAAGGCTTGAAATTTCATATACCTTCGCGAACGCGAGGGTCCACCGCGAACGCGAAGCATTCCGTAATTTCCTACAGCTACTGGTTTTTGGCTACCCAGTCACCCCGACCTGCTCAAATCAACTCAAAAAATTCTAAAACTTATAAAATTAGACAAAAATAATATACTAAGATATTCTAAAAAAGAAAAATAATTTCAAAAATGACAGAAAATTTTGACAACGATGAGCTTGCCTCCCACCAAGCGCCGCATTTAACGTCATGGAATGACTCAGATCAACTTTACCACTTTTATAGCCGCTTGGGCGATATGAATTGGGCACCTAACTTAGAATCAAGTTTGTGACCACGAGCAATAGGGGGTGGTAAGTAGATGATCAAGCCATACATTAATTTCTTCATTTTGAATTTCTTGGCTTTCATGTGAGGAATGTCATTTTGCCTTCTTGTACTTTCAAATTTCAAGATGTATGGCTCTTGTTTTTCTTATTTTCACTTCTATATGGATTCACACGACTAAATTCCCATATCACCATGCAATTTCAAAGTTGAAAAATGCTTGGAATGCGAACCAAACCTTCAAATTGTAATTCTTCCCGGATTTTGACATCCTCTTTTCCCCCTGGATTAGAGTCAAATTCAACCATCTTTTCAACTACACCGGTTGACTCTAATTTCATATTTTTCTTGGCATCACCAACAAGCTTGGAGTCGGTTGACAGATGTTCAATCCTTGATTTCTCAAATTAAAGCTCACTTTCTTCCTCGAAGTTGGACTCTTCTTGACTTCTTTCCACACTCTGAAGTTGGTAGGCATAGTGAGCATCAACCAATAATTTCATTCGATCTACCAAAGTGCGGATATTCTCATCATTTTGAGTCAAGACTTATTTCAAGTCCTCGAGTCCCAAATTGTGCTTCTCTTCATTTTCAAGAATGGCCTCCAACATGAACATCATCCTCTCATTTTGAGCATTTGAGAGTTCTTCTTGGTTTTGATCAAGTGCCAAACAAGAATTTTCAGCTTCAACCTCTAAGGAAGGTTCTTGGTTTTCAATCACTTTCGAGGCTTTTTGGACCTCTAAAACTTCAAGCATTTCTCTCATTTGGAGGTGCAATATTTCAAGAGCCAAATCATTTTGGATACTATTTTCCAAAAGCTCCTCCAAGACATTTTGCTCTTTGTTTCCTCCTTCAAATAGGCATTCTAACATGATCTTGAAATCTCCATTTTGACCATGCTAAATTTCTTCCACTTCATATCCCTATAATTTTCATTAGAAAAAGTAGAATCATCATAGCGGGGGCGTGGGGAAGGGAAGGACAAATAAGTACAATTAACCCAATGACCATTTTGACGACCACATTTATCACAAATACTCCACTCATGGGTTTGAGATTGTGCGTATAATCCGCCCCCGAGAGAATTTAAACAATTTTACCACGAGTGTGATCCTCCACAATAAGGACGAAGGTCATCAAAGTATGAACAACTACCATCCGACCAATTTTTCTTATATGATGTCATTTTTCAAAAACTAAGAAAACAAATAAGAAGATACTAAGATAAAAAATAATTACACATATTCATAAGTTTGAACCAAAGCACTTACACTTACTTCTCAAACAACCTAAATACACCAAATTATTCCCCGGAAATGGCGCCAATTTTGATGACGTCCAAATCAACTACTAAAAAGTAAATGGACACGGTCACATACAATATAATTTACCCAACTATGAGTCGGGGTCGAATCCTACAGAGAATAATATGTAGGCGATTAGGCGTGTAAGAGAATTATCACTTATTGTGCTAAGCCAAACACTTAAAATAATTTTTGAAAATATTTATAACTAAATGCGAAAAATGTAAACTAACCTAGAAAGCAAGTAAAATGATCAATGGATACAAGAATGGATGCATTGGTAATTACACTCAAGTAACGATCCAATGTATTTTACGATTTTACAAATATGAGTGAGGTTATATTAATTAGCCTTGGGTAAGAATTCTATATTAGATTCTTATGAAGACTAACAAGAATTAGTAATTGAATTATCCCTAGAGCAATTAAGAGATTAAGCACACTCAAATATGGCTACAAGTAGTTCAATCCTATTCCTAGGTAGAATCTATAAAGTGAGGGTTAAAGCCTCGAGTTCTTGTAAATTAATCTTTTCCAATCCCAAATTATCTTTGCCAAAATTAATTCGAAGTAAATGAGCGAGTCCTAGGGTTAGCTAATCCCTTTGGAAACATTAAATAACAAGAATAATTAAAGAAACAATAACTCACTTCATAATAAATAAAAATCGTTCAATACATAAGCACAACAAGATATTTTATCCACACTTTAAATATGAATATTTTCATAAACAAGATTCAAGTGTTGAAAAAAATACTACACACTTAGATATACAATACAAAGCAAGAAAATGAAGAAATGAACATAAATGGGCAAGAAATTCTCAACCAAAAGCTTCAAATCTTAAAGACCCAAGTGTGTGTGCAAGAACCCTAGCCTCCAAACTTGTCTTCTCTAGTCAAGGGACTGAAAAATAAGGCAAAGATATGCCAAAGATCTGGGTCGTGCATTAGATGGCTTGGGGTCAAAAACATAAAATTTCAGGACTGCCCAGTTTTTTCACCCAGTTGTTCTTTGCGTTCGCGACAATACCTTCGCGTTCGCCAATGCTTGTTTCCTTCAACATCGCGTTCGCGAAGGTTTTCTTCCTCCAGCATCACGTTCGCATATAGCACTTCACGTTCACCAAGGTTTGTGGTCCTGATGTTCGCGAAGGGTAATTCACTGGCAGTATTTTTGCTTGCATTTTAGCTCCTTTTTTTACTCGTTTTCACATGGTTTCTTCACCATCACTTCTAAATCACATAAAACCTGTAAAATAGAAGTAAATGACATTAAACACACAATTTTATCAATAAAACATAGCAAAAATCTGGGATTAAAGACGAGATAAGTTGGTAAAATACCCACTTATCAAACCTCTAGAAGCTCATGTACTTGTGACTCCATATCCGAGTTGTATTAGATATTAGGTTATTATGCTATTTCATTCTTTATTTTGGTTTAATTCTGTTTAATTGGCTAAATTGTTCGAAGTGTTTAAAATTGGCAAAAGAATTATTCTAAAGTTGGCTTGCCTAGCGAGTGAAATGTTAGGTGCCATCACGGTCCCGAAGGTGGGAATTTCGGATCCTGACAATATTCTTTAGTTTCGGAAGACGAATATTGAATTCAGGGATAAAAATATACTTAAAAGCACAACAACCAGTATCATAATTTTTGCATGTATGACTTTATTGTCAAAACTTCTATATATCATCTATGTTCTATTACATAAGCTATTCGGCGGACCTAAGTTTTTCAGTAGCATGACAGGCATAGTTTTCTTCAAAATCAATCTACATGCAATGGAGGATCAATTATAACTTAGTCTATTGCATATAATGTGACACTAACATACGTAAGAAAAAATAAACTAGGCACAAACCTATGTGGTAGAAAACCCATTTGGTATAAAAGTATCTAAGTATTCTTCGTGGTAGTAATTATTGGTATCATCTTCTACTGAGTCAAAAATAGAAAAATATTTTATTTTTACCAAAAAATTCCGCTATCAACCTTTTTTTAGTTGATCAACATATTTGTTTTTTCTAGCTAAGATAACTTTTTAATTTCTATCATGCAATTTGCATAAATTGCATTTTAACCTAATGATAGAAATATTTTCCTCATTAAATGCACTACTATTACCATTGGGTTGATAACCAAGTTTCCTTGAGGAACCAAATTATCTTTTATTAGACGCTCTTCTTCATTTCCGACAAGAAGCAAGAAGTCACTGAATACTGGATATGTTCATACTTTATATTTCTTGTCAGTTGAATCCTTTTGTTACATCCTGTAATTTTGTATGTTGGATTTGTTGTAAGATAATCGACATAAGTTCAAGGACAAGACTATTTTGGAGGTTATAAGTACTTATAATATTTATAACAAGTGATAAGTAAGTGTTGTGAAGGTCAGAGGGTAAATAAATAGAAGAAAGCGAGTTTTGTTGATGTTTGATATTTTGGGATAAAATACGGTCCAAGCTATAATACCATATATTTATAGACTAGTGCTATACGACACGACTATGATAGTAAGGTATATAAAACATATTAATATTTAAGTGAATCGAGATCTAGAAATTATTGTTTGAATAATTGGTTAAATGTTGGTATAAAGTCATGGAATATGGAATTAGTTATAAGTGGATAAGTGTCATTTCTATGAATCCACGTGGAATCATGAGGATAAGAGGGCATGACTAATCAACTTTATAAGGATTGAGGTGGTATCAAGTAGGGAATTCAATATTGACTAGGCAAGTCTTGGAGCTAGGTGGAAAGATTAGGGAGTTTTGGTGGCTTAGTCATCAAAAAAGTGGGGTGGATAAGCATTTACGTGGCTGTAAGTATGTGTCTTTATCAAGACAAATGGTGACTCTTTGGTTTGTAATATTGGGTGGCATTTTAGGGGAATTTGTGGGCTTCCACATGGCACGAAGTTAGCCAATGCTGGCACTAATGTGCACATGAGTCATAGCACTTAAAGTACTTGGTTTACACGTGTAAAGTTTGGTGATGAGTCATTAGGTGTGCACCTAGAGGATTACACGTGTAGAATGGAAAGGAAGACTTTAATGTTAGTAGTATAACATCCCGTAATATAGTACTAGGATGATTTGTAGTAATACATATGAGCTTAAAAGGGATTAAGGTCATTCATGAGGTTATAGAGGATATGTGACAATGTTATTGTAAGACCTGTAAGTTTAACAACCTTGATACTGTTAGATATATTTTGATATGGTACCATGATTTTTTTAAAATATTTTTATAATAGTACTTTAGAATGAGCATTTGTGGATAATTACAAGGTGACTAGGATGTCACCACATGGTTACATAGTAAGGAGCAACAAGTGACTAATACAAACTATCATGGAAGTGGCATCTTTATAGCTAATTAAGAAATTGTGGATAAGTATTGCTAGTAGTAGAACTAGATAAATATTAGGTAGAATAAAGGGGTGGATACGTGTAAAAATTAGGTGAGGTTATGGAATGAGTGTCTAATTTTATTAGATGACCATGTGTCATAAATTATGGAAAGAGTGGAAGGGGAAGGATCCCATATGTAGTTGTGGGAGACAATATTTAGTGGCTAAGCACTACTAGAGGTAAATGTGGCATTCCTATAAATGATGACTCTTGGTTTATGTGGATAGGTGGAATCTTTAGGGGATTTTTGGGCATAAGTAAGCCAAAAAAGCGGATCCCACAACCCACAATTACAAGAGATCTTCCTACATTATTAAGTGAGATGTATTTACATAGCTAGCAACGAAAAGGCTCTCACTTTGCTTACTATATTTCAAAAATGTTTTCTAGTCTTTTTAAGAAGGGGTGTTTGGTTCTTGTTCAAAATTAAGAAGGAGCAAAAAATTTTCTTGGCAAGCTCAAGTGAAAGTGGTTGATAATTTGATCAAGTAAGGTATGTGAAGGTTATCCCTTCTTTCTTTTTTGCATGATTCATACGATACAACGAAATGAGAAAGCATGCAACTTCCATAAATTATTCTATTCTTAGAAGTACTACGGTTGCCTATGTTTTTGATCCCCATTTGTCCTACTATCATATCGTCTTTCATGGGTCTCATGACATTTCGAGAGATTTTCTTGGCTCACTTAATTATGCATTGCATTCATTTATACATGTATATTAACCTATGACCAAATGGTGTTATATACGCGTATATTATATGTATGTGGGGTATGGGAAAATGTTACGGCATTATATACGCACCACCACCTGATCAGCTGGTATACATTGATGATTTTTCCCAAAGTGGCCGAGATGATATGATGGGATGCCCTCAGAGGCTTGATGATATTACGTATTTACCTATGCATTACATGAAATTTATATGCATATGCATGACATTATAAATACTTCATGGTTTATAGAGCTATCCAGAATTACAGGTCGAGTCCTTTACTCCATGTTTCTTCCATGTTCTTTATATACTGATTTACATGCATTACATACTTGGTATATTATTCGTACTGGTGTCCTTTTATTGGGGACGCCGCATTCATTCATGCAGGTATAGATAATCAGCTTGACGAGCCCTTATATTAGACGAGGTTAGAATTCAGCGAAGGATAGGTAAGACTCCACCTCATTCGTAGTGCAGCCGAGTCTATAAGTCATTGTATCAGAGTTTTGCTACAGACTTATGGGTAGCCGGTACCCTGTCCCATTTGAGGTCAAATAATCTTAGAGTCTTTGTAGACAGAGGGTCATTTTGTACAGTATGTTAGAGGCCTTGACGACCCGTAAGTATGCATGTTTTAATAACGATGGTTCATTGATACAGTTTTTGCCCACTTATAGTTATACATTACGAGTTGTGGCCATGCTGGCCCATGATAGTTGCAGAAGAAAAAGATGAGTTATAGAGTGGTTCGTTCGGGCCAGTACGGTACCGGGTGCCAGCCACGCCTCCTTAGGTTTGTGGCGTGGCGCTTTTTTATTTTAGGCCATAAATATAGTTTTGTCTAGCTAGTTTTTACAGTCTCTGCTTTCGTCGGTTTTGAAACTATTAATTGTACTTGACATAAATCACCTTCCAAACCACTAATTTTCACCAAACGATTCATTGATATTCAATATATCTCCAAAATTTCGGGCAATTATTTCGATCATTTGACACTTAGCTATAAGCGTTTCATCCCATATTATCATTTTGCTTTTCGAATAATTTAGCACCATTCCTCTATTTTGATATATTTGTGATGTTTATTTCAGTTGTTTGAAGAAGTATATCGAATCTAAAGCGATTTGCCTCATAATAAAATCGTTAAGCGTACACCATTTGTTATTAGTGCTAACAATATCATGCCTTTTGATTTGACATTTGCAAGAAATGTATGACATATAAATATTATTTCAATTCCGCCGGAGGCATCTACAAAGGATAATCCCATTATACATGTGTCAAATCTTTATAATATAGTCTTGAAAGCTTTTTCTTATTCAGGATGTAGCTTTGATTGTACTTCAACAGACACTTGTATGGTCGTTTGATTCTTAGTACTATAATAACATTTTTTACTTTGTGTTCTTGTAACGACCCGACTGGTTTTTGAGAGTATTAACCTCGAAACCCTATTTTCCCGCTTCCTCTATATCATTACGTGGTTATGTGGCTCGCCGAGAGGTTTAGTGTTTGGTTTCGGAGTCATATGGGACACATAGTCCCTAATATGGAAGTTTAAGTCGTAGGATTTGGCTGTAGTTTGAATTATGTGAAGATGACACCGAAATGGAGTTTTGATGGTTCCAATAGCTTTGTAGGGTGATTTTGGTCTTAGGAGCGTGTCTGAATGTTGATTTGGAGGTTTGCGGGTCATTTCAGTGTTAATTGGCGAATGTTGGAAAATTGGTTGTTTTTTGGAAAGTTTGATTCGNGGGGGGGGGGGGGGGGACTTTTTGATAGCTGGTTCGGATTCCAATTCCATAATTTGGAGTAGGTCCGTAATGTTAATTATGACTTGCGTCCAAATTTGAGGTCAATCGGACTTGATTTGATAGGTTTTGACATCGGATGTAGAAGCTTGAAGTTCCAACGTTCATTAGGCTTGAATCGATGTGCAATTCGTGTTTTTAGCGTTGTTTGATGTGATTTGAAGGCTCGGCTAAGTTCGTATGAAGTTTTAGGACTTGGTGGTATATTTGGTTTAGTTCCCAGGGGACTCGGGGTGTGATTCGTACCTTGTTCGGCGCATTCCGGGACTTAGTAGGAATTCTGAAGTTTTGCTTTTTTTCTCAGTTCTGGTGTCCTTCTACATGTTCACGACGATCTTCCAGCGTTCATGGAGAGTAGTCTGAGCCTCACGGAGTTTTACCTTTCCCATTCACGAAGTAGGCCACGCGTTCTCGAAGGGTCAGATCCTTGTGCACTGCTATCTCGGATGGGGAGCCGCGTTCGCGAAGAAGAAAGGCAACTTGGGTGGGCTCCTATGTTTCGCTTACGTGTTTGCTCATTTGGACCACGTTCGTGAGTGGACCCTGGTGTTCGCATAATAGGGAACTTTGGCCTGTAGATTTTGTGCTTCGCGAACACGAGACAATTTCCGCGTTCGTGAGGAAGGAAATACCTGGGCAGAACTTAAATGTTCAAAATCGAGGGTTTGTGTAGTTTCCACCGTTTGGACTTGAGAACTCGAATTTAGGCGATTCGTGGAGAGATTCTCACGTGGGTGTTTGGGGTAAGTAATTCTTACCTAGTTTTGGTTAAATTTCCATGATTATGTCTTTAATTTCACCATTTAATTAGTGATTTGGGGTGGAAAATTGGGGGGAAATGGAAGAAAGTCTTTAGGCCAAATTTTGAAGGTTTGATTGAGATTATGAGGTCGGATTCGAAAAATTTTGGTATGGATGAACTCGATATCGAATGGGTGTTCGTATTTTTTGACTTTTACCCGATTTCGAGATGTGGGCCCGGGTCGACTTTTTGGAGCGTTTCCAAAATTCTTGTTAGAGTCATGATTTCTTTATTAAGATTGGGTTCTTATAGTTATATTTATAGTATGTAATTTCTTTTGGCTAGATTTGGGCCACTCAGAGTCGGAAAGTCGGGGAAAAGGCGTTCTTATTGGCAGATCGGGCTTAATTTGAGGTAAGTGACTTGTCTAACCTTGGTGGAGGAAGTTCCCATTAGGTTTTGGAGTTGTTATGGTATTTGAAATATGTGAAGGCTGTGTACGCAAGGTGACGAGTGCGTACTCAGGTTTATAAGAACTCCTAAGGGGACCTTCGGTTCTTGCTGAGTAGTTTTTTTTAATTCCTTAACTGAGTTGCCCTAGCATGTGTAGTCATCATGTTTAGCATAATGTCGCATGCCTAGGTGTATTTACTCTTACTTGTACTTTGTGCAACATGCTTAATTGAATTACTTGCCTTCCTCGATTTTGTTTTCAGTCTTTAACTGTAAGATTCCTTGTTGTAAATTCGTTATTCCATAAGTTATGAGTTGTGTATTTACTTTTGGGACTACGAGACGGTACCTCGGGAGCTCCCCTGTTGCATATTTACTTTTGGGACTATGAGGAGGTACCTCGGGAGCTCCCTTGCTGCGTAGTTGTTTTTAGGAATACGAGGTGGTATCTCAGGAGCGCCCCCGTTGTTTACCTCTATTTGTTGTGTTGTTACCTTTCTGTAATTTCTCATTATTAAATTCTCAGTGATTTCATATATTATATTATATATTTCGCCTTGTTTTTTCTTATTTCAGTAGGGACGTGACCTAGCCTCGTCACTACTCTATAGAGGTTAGGCTTGGCACTTACTGGGTACTATTGTGGTGTACTCATGCTACTCTTCTGCACATTTTTTTGTGCAGATCCAGGTACCTCCTACCATACACGATATCAGTGAGCCAGTGAACGCGTGGAGACTTCAAGGTATATCTTCCAGCATTTGCAGACCTCGGTGTCCCCCTTTATCCTACTATGTTGTCTTTTTCCTTATTTTCCTTAGACTCTGATTTATAGAGACACTTAGCATTTCTCTTAGAAGCTTGTGACTTATCTACTGTATTTTGGGAGTTGTAACTATTTTGAATCGCAATTTGATTTGTGTTATATGTTGAGATTTGAGTTTCAGTTTTATATTCTGTTATTCCATATAATTGTTAGGCTTACCTAGTCTTAGAAATTAGGTGCCATCACGACATCCTACGGAGGGAAATTCAGGTCGTGAAAAGTTGGTAGCAGAGCTCTAGGTTCATATATGTTTTGAGTCACAAGCAGGTTTAGTAGAGTCTTGTGGATCGGTAGGGAGACGTCTGTACTTATCTTCGGGAGGCTATGAAATTGTTAGGAAAAGTTTCACTTCTTTGATTCTTTATCGTGCGAGACTTTGACTTCAGACTCTAAATTTGAGTATTTATATTCTCTCACAGATGGTGAGAACATGTTCAGCTAGATCGGATGACTAGACACCCGCGCCCCTGCTAGAGTCGGGAGAGGTCGGGGCCAGGTAGAGACCGAGGACATCCATGTGGTGTAGCTAGAGCACCTTCACGAGCTGCTACAGAGGAGCCACCAGTAGTTCCAGTTGGAGCGCAGGCACCTAAGACGCCTGTTATAGCACCAGCTCTTCAGGAGACCCTCGCCCAGTTTCTGAGCATTTTCAGCACTTAAGCTCAGGCAAAGTTGATCCCACTTGCTCCTGCCACATCTTAGACTGGGGGAGGAGTACACGATACCTCCGCACGTACCCCCGAGCATTGGGTTATGGACGACCAGGTTCCAGAGGCCATATCGATGCAGCTGGTAGCCTAGTTCAGCCCGAGGTTAGGGCAGCAGATTCTGAGGTGGAGTAGCTCAGGCTCGAGAGGCACAAGAAGTACCACCCTCATACTTTTAGTGTCTTGGACTTAGAGGATGACCAGGTCTTTCTTGAGGAGTGCCACCGTATCCTTCATACTATGGGTGTTGCGGAGTCTAGTGGGGTATCTTTCACTATGTTCCAACTTAGAGGAGCGACCTATCAGCGGTGCAATCATATGAGTTAGATAGTCCGGCTGAGGTAGCTTCACTCACTTGGACTCAGTTATATGTTCTTGAGGGAGTATGTTCCCCAGAGTCTCAAAAATGCATGGCGCGCAGAGTTTGAGTAGTTATGCCAGGGTTCTATGACCGTGTCAGAGTATGCGGTCTAATTCAGTGATTTGGATAGGCATGCACTGGACTTGGTTGCTACTGTTCGAGAGCGGGTTCGTCGATTTATTCAGGGGCTAAACCCTAGTATCATATTTAGTATGGCCCGAGAGTTGGAGATGGACATTACATACCAGCAGGTAGTTGGGATTGCTAGGAGATTGGAGGGTATGCTGATTCGGGAGAGAATGAGAGAGAGTCCAAGAGGTTTCGAGAGTTTGGCATATATAGTGATAATCGTGCCCCAACTGCAGCTCGACATAGTAGGGGCTACGTGAGTCGCCCTGTTCATTCAGTACTTTTAGCCGCCAGCAGTGCTCCGGCCACTCCTAGGCCCAGGCTCCTTATTATGCACAACTAGTGTCTAGCGTACCTTCTACACGGGGTGATTTCAGCGTTCATTCCATCCGACCACACCCGAGCCAGTCACAGTAGCCACGTCTTCTAAGAGATTATTTTAAGTGTGATGACACTCTCCATATGGTGAAGGATCCCCTTAGACTCAGGAGGGGTGCACCTCCGTAGGCTACTCAGGCTCCGCATATTCCATCAGGTCCTCAGGCTGCTTACTCCATGGTTGTTGCACCAGTTTCCACCCCACATGCACATCCAGCTAGAGGTAGAGGTCGAGCAGTTAGAGGTCGCCCTAGAGGGGAGGCCGGGCTAGATATTATGCCCTTCTTGTTAAGACGAAGACAGTTGCATCCGACTCTGTCATCACAGGTATTGTTCTGGTCTGTGATAGAGATGCATCAGTCTTATTTGATCCAAGTTCCATTTATTCCTATGTGTCATCTTATTTTTCTCCATATTTGGGTGTATCCCGTGATTCCTTGAACTCTCCTGTCTATGTGTCTACACTCGTGGGAGATTCGATTGTTGTTGACCATGTGTATTGGTCATGTTTGGTTGTTATCAGTGGTTTTGAGACTAGAGTTGATTTATTAGCTAAGTATGGTAGACTTTGATATTACTGGGCATGGACTGGTTATCGCCCCATTATGCTATTCTTAATTGTCACGCCAAGACCGTGACGCTGACTATGCCAGGATTACCACGGTTGGAGTGAAGAGGTACCTTAGATTATGCTCTTATCAGAGTTATTTTATTTATAAAGGCTCAACGGATGGCTGAGAAAGGGTGTGATGCGTATCTAGCTTATGTGAGAGATGTCAGTGTTGATACTCCTACCGTTCAGTCAGATTTGGTAGTAAGGGACTTTCCAGATGTATTTCCAGTAGATCTTTCGGGCATGCCGCCCGACAGGGACATCGACTTTGGAATTTATTTGTTATCGGGCGCTCAGCCCATCTCTATTCCTCCATACCGTATGCCTCCTCCTAAGTTGAAGGAGTTGAAGGAACAGTTACATGAGTTTCTTGATAAGGGCTTCATTTGGCGCAATGTGTCGCCTTGGGGTACTACTGTCTTGTTTGTGAAGAAGAAGGATGGTTCTATGTGTATGTGTATCAATTACCACCAGTTGAACAAGGTTACAGTGAAGAAAGGTATCCATTGCCTCGTATTGATGACCTATTCAATTAGTTACAGGGTTCCAGAGTGTTTTCCAAGATTGACTTGTGTTCAAGTTATCATCAGTTGAAGATTCGAGAGTCAGATATCCTGAAGACTGCTTTTAGGACTCAATATGGTCATTACGATTTCCTTGTGATGTCTTTTGGGCTGACCAATGCCCCAGAAGCATTCATGCACTTGATGCAGTGTATTACGGCATATCTTGACTCTTTCATCATTGTATTTATTGACAACATTCTGGTGTACTCCCAGAGCTGGGAGGATCATGAGCAGTACCCGAGTATTGTACTTTAGACCTTGAGGGAAAGAAGTTATATGCAAAACTTTTGAAGTGTGAGTTCTGGCTAAATTCAGTGGCATTTTTAGGTTATGTAGTGTCGAGTGAGGGGATCAAGGTGGATCTGAAGAAGGTTGGAGCAGTGCGGAGTCGGCCCAGACCATCCTCAACTACGGAGATCCAGAGTTTTCTTGGTTTGGCAGGGTATTAATGTCGATTTATTGAGGGTTTCTCTTCTATTGCAGCACATATGACCAGATTGACCCAGACGAGTGCTCCGTTCAGGTGGACCGAGGAGTGTGAGAATATTTTTCAAACGCTCAAGACAGATTTGACTACGGATCCAGTATTGGTGTTACCTACAGGTTCGGGGTTCTGTGCAATATATTGTCATGCGTCGCGCATTAGTCTTGACACGGTGTTGATGCAGGATAGTAGGGTGATTGCCTACGCGTCCTGACAACTCAAGATGCATGAGAAGAACTATATTGTCCACGGCCTCGAGTTAGCAGCTACTGTTCATGCCATGAAGATCTGGTGACATTATTTGTATGGTGTCCCTTGTGAAGTCTACACCGATCAGCATAGTCTACAACATCTGTTTAAATAGAAGGATCTTCACTTGCGGCTTCGGAGATGGTTGGAGTTGCTTAAGGATTATGACATCACCATTCTTTATCATCTGGGGAAGGCCAATGTGGTGGCCGATGCCTTGAGCCGTAAGGCGGAGAGCTTGGGAAGCTTAGCATATCTACCAGTGCAGCTTTTAGCCTTAGATGTTAAGGTCTTGGCCAACCAGTTTGTCAGATTGGATGTTTCCGAGCCTAGCCGAGTTTTGGCTTGTGTGGTTTCTCAGTCGTCTTTGTATGATCGTATTAGGGAGCGTCAGTATGATGACCCCTATCTATTTGTTCTCAAGGACACGGTTCTGTATGGCAATGCCAAAAAGGTTACTATTGGAGCGGATGGTGTATTACGGATGTAGGGCAATCTATGTGTGCCCAATGTAGATGGCTTGCATGAGTTGATTCTCCAGGAGGCTCACAGTTCACGATACTCCATTCATTTGGGTGACGAGAAGATGTATCAGGACGTGAGGCAGCACTAGTGGTGGAGGCGGATGAAGAAGGACATAGTGGAGTATGTTTCTCGGTGCCTAAATTTTCAGCATGTGAAGTATGGGCATCAGCTGACGGGTGGATTGATTCAGAAGTTAGAGATTCCAAAGTGGAAATGGTAGCATATCACTATGAATTTTGTAGTTGGGCTCCCACACGCTCGGAGGAATTTCGTTGCGTTATGGGTGATAGAGGATAGTTTGACCAAGTCAGCTCATTTCATTCCTGTGATTACTACTTATTCTTTAGAGCAGCTAGCTCAGGTTTACATTCGTGAGATTGTCACGCTTCATGGAGTACTAGTATCTATCATCTCTGACTGGGGTATGCAGTTTATATCACGATTTGGAGAGCCGTACAGCGAGAGTTGGGTACTCGGGTGGAACTGAGTACAACATTTTACCCTCAGACGGACCAAAGGTCCGAATGCACTATTGAGATATTGGAGGATATGCTTCGTGCGTGTGTGATGGATTTTGGGGGTTCTTGGGACCAGTTCTTGCCACTTCCGTAGTTCACCTACAACAATATTTATCAGTCGAGCATTTAGATGGAACTGTATGAGTCTTTGTATGGTAGATGGTGCAAGTCTCCAGTGGGTTGGCTTGAGCCAGGCGAGGCTAGGCTATTAGGTACAGACTTGGTTCAGGATCCTTTGGAAAAAGGTTAAATTGATTCAAGATCGACTTCGTACAACCTAGTCCAGAAAGAAGAGTTATGCTAATCGGAAGGTTTGAGATGTTGTATTCATGGTTGGAGAGCGGGTCTTGCTCTGGGTTTCTCCCATGAAGGGTGTTATGAAGTTCGGAAAGAAGGGCAAGTTGAACCCTATGTATATCGAGCCTTTTGAGATTCTTGAGAGGGTTGGAGAGGTGGCCTACAGACTTGCACTACCATATAGTCTCTCTGCAATTCATCCAGTATTCCATGTTTCCATGCTCTGGAAGTATCACAGCGATCCGTCTCATGTGTTAGACTTCAGCTCAGTCCAGTTGGACAAGGATCTATCTTATGTTGAGGAGGCCGTGGCCCTTTTGGATAGGCAGGTTCAAAAGTTTAGGTCGAAGAACATCGCTTCAGTGAAGGTTCAATGGAGGGGTCATCCAGTCGAGGAGGCGACTTGGGAGACCGAGCATGATATGCGCAGTCTTTATCCTCATTATTTCACCACTTCATGTATGTCTTTATACTCGTTCGAGGACCAACCTTTATTTTAAGAGGGGGAGAATGTAATGAACCGGCCATTCATTTTGGGAGTATTATCTCCGAACCCCTTTTTCCACTTCCTCTAACTCATTATGTGGTTATATGAATCGCCGAGAGGTTTGGTTTTTGGTTTGGAGTCATATGGGATACATAGTCCCTAACATGGAAGTTTAAGTCTTAGGATTTAATTGTAGTTTGAATTGTGTGAAGACGACTCCGGAATGGAGTTTTTATGGTTCCAATAGCTCCTTAGTATTATTTTGGTCTTAGGAGCATGTCCGGATATTGATTTGGAGACATATAGGTCATTTCGGCGTTAATTGACAAAAGTTGGAAAAATGGTTATTTTTGGAAAGTTTGATCGGGGGTGGACTTTTTGATATCATGGTCGGATTTCAATTTCGGAGTTGGAGTAGGTCCTAAATGTCAATTATGACTTGTGTGCAAAATTTGAGGTCAATCGGACTTGATTTGATAGGTTTCAGCATCAGATGTAGAAGTTTGAAGTTCCAAAGTTCATTAGGCTTGAATCGATGTGCAATTCATGTTTTTAGCGTTTTTTGAAGGATCGACTAAGTTTTTATGATTTTTTAGGACTTGTTTCTACATATGGTTGAGGTCCTGTGGCCTCGGGTGTGATTCAGACCTTGTTCGACGCATTCGGGGACTTGGTAGGAATTTTGAAGTTTTGTTGGTTTTCCCCAGTTCTGGTGTCCTTCTATGCGTTCGCGATAATCTTCCCGCATTTGTGTAGAGTATTCTGAGCCTTTCTGAGTTTTACCTTTCGCGTTGGCGAAGTAGGCCACACGTTCTCGAAGGGTCAGGTCCTTGTGCACTGCGATCTCGGAGGGGGAGCCGTGTTCGCGAAGAGGAAAGGCAGCTTGGGTGTGCTCCTGTGTTTGCCTTACGCGTTCGCTCATTTGGACCGCGTTCGCTATTGAACCCTTGCATTTGCATACGAGGGAACTTTGGCCAGTAGCTTTTTGTGCTTCGCGAACGCGAGGCAATTTCCGCGTTCGCGAAGAAGGAAATACCTAGGCAGAAGTTAAATGTTCAAAATCGAGGGTTTATGTAATTTTTCACCATTTGGAATTGAGAGCTCGGGTTAGGCGATTCTTGGAGAAATTTCACGTGGGTGTTTGGGTTAAGTGATGCTTACCTAGTTTTGGTTAATCTCCATGATTATGTATTTAATTTCACCATTTAATTAGTGATTCGGGGTGGAAAATTGGGGGAAAATGGAAGAAAGTCCTTAGGCCTAATATTGAGGTTTTGATTGAGATTTTGAGGTTGGATTTGAGTAATTTTTGGTGTGGGTTAACTCGATAGTGAATGGGTGTTCGTATTTTGTGCCTTTTACCCGATTCTGAGATGTTGGCCCGGGTCGACTTTTTGGAGTGATTTCCTAAATTCTTGTTAGAGTCCTGATTTATTTATTTAGATTAGTTTCTTATCATTATATTTATAGTATGTAATTGATTTTGTCTAGATTTGGGCAATTCGGAGTCGGAAAGTCGAGGAAAATGCGTTGTTACTGACTGATTGGGCTTGATTTGAGGTAAGTGACTTGTCTAACCTTGTGTAGGAGAAGTTCCCCTTAGGTTTTGGTGTTGTTATGGTATTGGAAATACTTGAAGGACGTGTATGCGAGGTGAAGAGTGCGTACTCGGGTTTATATGTTGAAAAATCGGTTCTTGCTGAGTAGTTTTCTTTTAGTTCCTTAACTGAGTTGCCATAGCATGTGTAGTCACATGTTTTGCCTAATGTCGCATGCATATGTGTTTTAACTCTTACTTGTACTTTGTGCAACATGCTTAATTGAATTACATGTTTTCCTTGATTTTGTATTTAGTCTTTAACTGTAGGATTCCTTGTTGTAAATTCGTTGCTCCATAAGTTATGAGTTGTGTATTTACTTTTGAGACTCGAGGTCGTACCTCGGGAGCTCACCTGTTGCATATTTGATTTTGGGACTACGAGGCGGTACATCGGGAGCTCCCCTGCTGTGTATTTACTTTTGGGACTACGAAACGGTACCTCGGGAGCGCCCTTATTGTTTACCTCTATTTGTTGTGTATTTACCTTTCTATAATTTCTCATTGTTAAATTCTCAGTCATTTCATCATATTATATTATATCTTTTGCCTTGTTTCTTTTATTCCAATAGGGCCCTGACCTAACCTCGTCACTACTCAACCGAGGTTAGGCTTGGCACTTACTGGGTACTGTTATGGTGTACTCATGCTACTCTTCTGCACATCGTTTTGTGCAGATCCAAGTACCTCCTACCAGACCCGATGTCAGTGAGCACGTGGGGACTTCAAGGTATATCTACCATTGTCCACAGACCTCAGAGTCCCCCTCTATCCTACTATGTTGTTTTTTCCTTATATTCCTTAGACTTTGATGTATAGAGACACTTAGCATTTCTCTTAGAATCTTGTGACTTATTTCTACTGGATTTTGGGAGTTGTAACTATTTTGAATCGTAGTTTGGTTTATGTTATATGTTAAAATTTGAGTTTCAGTTTTATATTTCGTTATTCCACATAATTGTTAGGCTTACCTAGTCTTAAAAACTAGCTGCCATCACGGCATCCTACAGAGGGAAATTGTGGCCGTGACAATTCTAATTTTTTTAATCTCTAATGCTCTTTTTATAGAATAAATTTATGTACCCTAAGATTTTTTTTACGTGAAATTTTTTTTTACTCATATGATGAATTTAAAATTGTTGAATTGGATTCTCTTGCTAAATAATTAATTGAAAGATTTACTTATTTGGTCTTACCTATAATGGCGCGACCGGTTTTTTTGAGGTCTAGCGCGCTGTACGGAGGTTTGAGGCATTGGGTAGCTTCACTTCAGGTATTATAACTTGTACGTGTGGTTGAAATTGAATTTCGGAGTTGATTTGGATAGAAAATTCTCATTTCAGAAACTTTAAGTTGGAAGAGTTGACTAAGGCTTGACTTTTGAGTGAACGACCTCGGAATCGGGATATGAACGTTTCAGTAGGTTCGTATGATGATTTCGTACTTGGGCGTATGTTTGGATCGGATTTTGGGTGACCCGGGAGCATTTTGATGCTTATTATGGAAAGTTAGCATTTTGGAAGAATTTCATAAGTTTGGGTTGAAGTGTATTTTAATGTTATCGATGTGCGGTTGGGATTCCGAGAGTGGACATAGCTCTATATGGTGATTCTGGTCTTAGCAACGCGTTCGGATGTGGATTTGGAGGTTTGTAGGTCATTTCGGGGTCGTTTGGCGCAAGTTGAAAGTTGAAGGTTTTTGGAAGTTTGACCGGGAGTGGACTTTTTGATATCGGGGTCGGATTGCGATTCCGGAAGTGGAAGCAGGTACGTAATTTCAATTATGACTTATGTGCAAAATTTGAGGTCAATCGAAATTGATTTGATAGGTTTCAACATCAAATGTAGAAGTTGGAATTTCTTAGTTTCGTAAAGCTTGAATTGGGGGTGTGATTCATGTTTTTAGCGTTGTTTTATGTGATTTTAGTCCTCGACTAAGTCCGTTTTATGTTTTGAGACTTGTTGGTAATCGGACAGGGTCCCAAGGGGCTCTGATGAGTTTCGGGGGGAAGGGGGGGGGGGGTTCGGACCATTTCTAGGCCATTTTTTGTCATGACCTAAAACCTAACATGTCGTGATGGCTCCTATCTATGGTACTAGGGAAGCCAACTTTCCCAAAATACTTCAGAAATTAAATATAAAAGTAATTTAAAACTTTTCCATATCACGAATTTTCATAAAAACCAAAGTTGAACTAAAAATAGAAACGAAGTGCGAAAAACTAGCCCCAAACATCGGGGTGTCACCAAGTCATGAGCGTCTAGGTATCAAAAAATAATACAACCGGTGTCTAAGTATCAAGACAAGGCAGAAAGAAATATAGAAGGAGGGACAAGGTCCTGTGAACGCTGGCAGCTACCTCGTAGTCTTCGGAGCTCGATCACGCCCTAACTCAATGGTTTCCGTGCTCAAACACACCTGGATCTGCACATGAAGTGCAGGGTGTAGTATGAGTACAATCGACTCAGCAAGTAACTGAAATAAATAAGGAACTGAGAAGTAGTGACGAGCTATACAAACAGTTCATTTGATAATTTTCAAAGTCAAAAGAGTAAACATGAGTAATGCCAGTCACAGGAGTCAATTTCGTTGCATATTTACTAAGTTCAAGTAAAACCAAATATCAGTTAAATGCAGCAACAAAGGGGACAGATGCAACCTTACAGGGTACTGACTCTTGATCTCTCAATAACTCAACACTCAGCTCTCAGCCCTCAATACACATGCTCAATAGGTACCTACGCTCATTGGGGGTGTTCAGACTCCAGAGGGGCTCCTACAACCCAAGCGCTATAATCTGCATGGACAACTCACGTGCTATAACATCATATCAAGGTCTGCACGGACAACTCACGTGCTACCATATCATATCATCATCTGCACAGACAAATCACGTGCTAAGGTACAATACCTCACAAACAGGCCCTCAGCCTCACTCAATCATGAACCTCTCTAGTCTCACAACATTTAGTAAAGGGAAAAATAGCCCAAATCATAATGGTATAGTGTATCAGCAGGGAGAACTAACAGAGACTGAGTTAAACATATACAAGAATCACTACGACTGAGTATAACAACCATAAGCAGGTACATGGCCTAAACATGATTTCTAACATGAAAGACAGTGAAATTGCCAGCAGACAAGTAATACATATAAGCACAAAAGGCTATTAGACTTTACAGTCTCACGAGATGGACCAAGTCACAATCCCTCGTGGTGTACACTCACATGACCGTCACCTAGCATGAGTGTCATCTACAAATAGTCACATTATACCAAATTCCGGGTTTCATACCCTCAAGACCACATTTAAAACTGTTACTTACCTCAACAACGTATAAATCTGACTCCGGAATGCCCTTTCCTATTGAACCGGCCTCCAAATGCCCCGAATCTAGCCAAAAACAATACAATATGATCAATATAGGCTAAAGGAATCAATTCCACAAGAAAATACCAAATTATATCCAAAAACCCGAAATCAGTTCAACCCGGCCCCCGGGCCCATGCCTCAAAATCCGACAAAAGTCACAAAACCCGAAAGCCCATTCACTCACGAGTCTAACCATACCAAATTTACTCAAATCCGATAACAATATCCTATTCAAAACCCCAAAATTCCTTCTCAAGAACACTTCCTCTTTTTCCCCAAATCCCCCAAATCCGTGATCTCTAACTCAAAATATGAAAAATGAGCTCAACCCTCGATTTTGAATTTAACACTGCCTGCCCAGAATTTAGCACTATCCCAATCAACTCCGCACGGACAACATACGTGTTAAGGTACAATACCTCACAAATAAGTCCTCAGCCTCACTTAGTCATGAACCTCTCTAGTCTCACAGCACTCAGTAAAGAAGGGAAAAACAACCAAATCAGAATGCTATAGTGTATCAACAGGGAGAACCAATAGAGACTGAGGTAAACATATATAAGAATCACTATGACTGAGAATAACAACCATAAGCAGGTACATGGCCTAAGCATGATTTCTAACATGAAAAGCACTCAAATTGCCAGCAGATAAGTAATAGATATAAGCACAAATGGCTATCAGACTTTACAGTCTCACGGGGCGGACCAAGTCACAATCCCTCGCAGTGTACACTCACACACCCGTCATCTTGCATGATTGTCGCCTCCAAACAGTCACATTATACCAAACTCCGGGTTTCATACCCTCAAGACCAGATTTAAAATTGTTACTTACCTCAACTACGTAGAAATCCTACTCTGGAATGCCCTTTCCTCTCGAACCAGCCTCCAAATGCTCCGAATCTAGCCACAAGCAATACAATACGATCAATATAGGCTAAAGGAATCAATTCCACAAGAAAAATACCAAATTATAGCCAAAAACCCGAAATCGGTTCAACCCGGGCCCACGTCTCGAAATCCGACAAGTCACAAAACCCGAAAGCTCATTCACTCATGAGTTTAACTATACAAATTTACTCAAATTCGATAGCAATATCCTATTCAAACCTCAAAATTCCTTCTCAAGAACGCTTCCTCTTTTTCCCCAATTTTTCACCCCAAATCACAAATTAAATGATAAAATTAAAGGTATAATCATGGGATTTAACCAAAACCAAGTGAGAAACACTTACCCCCAATCAAATTCACGAAAATCCCCTCAAGAATCACCAAAATCTGTGATCTCTAACTCAAACTATGAAAAATGAGCTCTAACCCTCGATTTTGAATTTAACACTGCCTGCCCAGATTTTCTTCTTCGCGAATGCAACCGACCCCTCGCGTTCGCGTAGGTCAACTCAGACTGCCTCCCAGATATCTCTTCGTGAACGCGAAGCTTTACAAGCTCAACTTATCGCGAACACATCCATCTCCTTGCAAACGCGATGCTTTACCCTCTTTGACCTTCGCGAGCGCGACCAACACCTCGCGAACGCGTAGAATCACTATGACTGAGTATAACAACCATAAGTAGGTACATGGCCTAATCATGATTACTAACATGAAAGGCAGTCAAATTGCCAACAGACAAGTAATACATATAAGCACAAATGGCTATCAGACTTTACAGTCTCACGGGGTGGACCAAGTCACAATCCCTCACAGTGTACACTCACACGCCCGTCACCTTGCATGATTGTCGCCTCCAAATAGTCACATTTTACCAAAATCCGGGTTTCATACCCTCAAGACCAGATTTAAAATTGTTACTTACCTCAACTACGTAGAAATCCTACTCTGAAATGCCCTTTCCTCTCGAACCGGCCTCCAAATGCTCCGAATCTATCCACAAGCAATACAATACGATCAATATAGGCTAAAGGAATTAATTCCACAAGAAAAATACCAAATTATAGCCAAAAACCCGAAGTCAGTTCAACCTGGGCCCACGTCTCGAAATCCGACAAAAGTCACAAAATCCGAAAGCTCATTCACTCATGAGTTTAACTATACCAAATTTACTCAAATCCGATAGCAATATCCTATTCAAGCCTCAAAATTCCTTCTCAAGAACGCTTCCTCTTTTTCCCCAAATTTTCACCCCAAATCACAAATTAAATGATAAAATTAAAGGTATAATCATGGGATTTAACCAAAACCAAGTGAGAAACACTTACCCCCAATCAACTTCACGAAAATCCCCTCAAGATTCGCCAAAATCCGTGATCTCTAACTCAAACTGTGAAAAATGAGCTCTAACCCTCGATTTTGAATTTAACACTGCCTGCCCAGATTTCCTTCTTCGCGAACGCGACCGACCCCTCGAGTTCGCGTAGGCCAACTCAGACTGCCTCCCAGATATCTCTTTGTGAACACGAAGCTTTACAAGCTCAACTCATCGTGAACACATCCATCTCCTTGAAAACGCGATGCTTTACCCTCTCTGACCTTCGCGAGCACGACCAACACCTCGCGAAGGCGTAGAACAAAAGACATGGGGTCCCCATGTATCTCACTCCTCTTCGCGAACGCGACACAATTCACACGTTCGTGATGCACACGCAGACCACACTTTCAATTTCGTGTCCTCTACTTCGCGAACGCGAAGTACAAAATCTTCCCAGCTCAAAATTACTTTTCGCAAACACGAGGCTCCTCTCGCGAACGCGTAAGAGGAAACCAGAAGCATAAATACAGCAACAGATCAACTGCACTTCTCCAACGCCATCTGGAATCATCCCAAGACCCTCGGGACATCAACCAAGCATACCAACAGGTCATATAACCCCATACGAACTTAGTCGAACCTTCAAATCGCTAAAAACAACATCAAAAGACCAAATTACACTCGGATTCAAGCCTAAGAACTTCTAAACTTCCAAATTCCGCAACAATGCCGATACCTATCAAACCACGTATGAATGACCTCAAATTTTACACACAGGTCAAAAATGACACCACGAACCTACTCCATCTTCCAGAAATCTATTCTGAGCCCGATATCAAAATTTCCACTGCCGACCAAAATCGCCAAATTTCCAACTTTTGCCAATTCAAGCCTAATTCTACTACGGACCTCCAAATCACATTCCGGACATGCTACTATTTCCAAAATCACCTAACGGATCTAATTGAACCATATTCAAATCCGAGGATTACACATAAGTCAACATCCGGTTGAATTTTCCAACTTAAGCTTCTAATAAAGAGACTAAGTGTCTCAATTTCTCTCCGAAACCACTCCGGACCCCAACCAACCAAACCGATATGATATAATATAGCTGTAAAGCACAAAAGAAGCAGAAATGGGGCAAACAGAGCTATAACTCTCGAAACGACTGGCCGGGTCGTTACATCCTCCCCCTCTTAAACAAACCTTCATCCTGGAACGGGTCTAGAAACATACCTGGAATGTCAAATAGGTGTGGATATCTGCTCCGCATCTTCGGATCGGTCTCCCAAGTGGCCTCCTCCACAGGTTGACCTCTCCACTGCACCTTCACTGAAGTTATATCCTTTGACCTCAACTTTTGAACTTGTCGCTCCAAAATGGGCACCGACTCCACATCATAAGTCATATCACCATCCAACTGAACCGTGATAAATCCAAAACATGGGATGGATCACTAATATACTTCTGAAGCATAGAAACATGACATACTAGATGCAAACTCGACAAACTAGGTGGTAAGACAAGCTTGTAAGCCACCTCCCCTATCATCTGATGTACCTCAAAAGGCCCAATGAATCGGAGACTCAGCTTACCCCTCTTCCCAAACCTCATAACACCCTTCATGGGTGATACCTTCAGCAGAACCTTCTCCCCGACCATGAAAGACACATCACAAACCTTCCTGTCCCCAAAGCTCTTCTGCCTAGACTGCACCGTGCGAAGCTGCTCCTGAATCGATTTCACCTTGTCTAATGCATCCTGGACCAAGTCCATACCCAAGAGCGTAGCCTCACACGGCTCAAACAATTCCACTGGAGACCTACACCGCGTCCCGTATAAAGCCTCGTATGGAGCCATATGAATTCTCGACTGATAACTGTTGTTATATGCGAACTCCGCGAGCGGCAGAAACTGGTCCCATGAACCCCTAAAGTCAATGACACAAGTGCGTAACATGTCCTCCAATATCTGGATAGTGCGCTCGGATTGTCCGTGCGTCTGAGGGTGAAAGGTTATTCTCAACTCAACCTGAGTACCCAACTTTCATTGTACGGCCCTCCAAAACTGCGATGTAAACTGTGTTCCCCTGTCTGGGATGATGGATACTAGGACACCATGAAGGCAAACAATCTTTCGGATGTAAATCTCAGCCAACCGCTCGGAAGAGTAAGTAGTAACCACCGGAATGAAGTGTGCGGACTTAGTTAGCCGATCCATAATGACCCAAATAGCATCAAACTTCCTCGAAGTCCGTGGGAGCCCAACTACGACACCCATGGTGATCCGCTCCCACTTCCACTCTAGGATCTTTAATCTCTGATACAAGCCACTCCGTCTCTGATGCTCATACTTAACCTGCTGACAGTTGAGACACCGACCCATAAACCCGACTATGTCTTTCTTCATCCGCCTCCACCAATAGTGTTTTCTCAAATCCTAGTACAGCTTCGCACCACCCGGATGGATGGAATACCGCGAGTTGTGGTCCTCCTCAAGGATCAACTCCCGAAGCCCATCCACATTGGGCACACATATCCGGCCTTGCATACTCAACACACCATCATCATCAATAGTCACATCTCTAGCATCACCTTGCCGAAACCTATCTTGAAGAATGAGCAGATGGGGGTCATCATACTGATGCTCCCTGATACGGTCATAAAGATAAGACCTAGAGACCACACAAGCCAATACCCGACTCGGCTTCGCGACATCCAATCTGACAAGCTGACTAGCTAAGGCCTGACCATCCAATGCCAAGGGTCTCTCTATTGCGGGAAGATATGCTTAACTCCCCAAACTCTCTACAGGCAACTCAAGGCATCGGCCACCACATTGGCCTTCCCGGGATGGTGCGAAATAGTGATATCATAGTCTTTAAGAAGCTCCAACCATCTCTGCTAACGCAAATTAAGATCTTTCTGCTTGAACAAATGCTGAAAACTCCGGTGATTAATATAGATCTCATAATGAACCCCGTACAAATAGTGCCGCCAAATCTTTAAGGCGTGAACAATAGCTGCTAATTCAAGATCACGGACATGATAGTTCTTCTCATGAGTCTTCAAGTGGAGAGAAGCATAGGCAATCACCCTATCCTCCTGGATCAGAGCACATCCAATACCTATGCACGAGGCATCACAATACATGGTGTAAGAACCTGAAGCTGATGGCAGAACTAGAACTGGAGTCGTGGTCAAAACAGTCTTGAGCTTCTGAAAGCTCTCCTCGCACTCATCTGACCACCTGAATAGAGCACCCTTTTGGGTCAATTTGGTCAAGGGCGATGCAATAGATGTAAATCCCTCCACAAAACGAAGGTAATAGCCCACTAAACCAAGAAAGCTCATAATATCCGTGGCTGAGGACGGTCTAGGACAACTCTGCACCTCCCCTATCTTCTTCGGATCCACCTGAATACCCTCATTGGATACCATGTTCCCTAAGAACGCCACTGAACCGAGCCAAAACTCACACTTGGAGAACTTTGCATAAACCTTCTCCTCCCTCAATCTCTGCAACACAATCCTCAGATGCTGAGCATGTTCCTCCTGGCTACGAGAGTACACCAGGATGTCATTAATGAATACAATAACGAACGAGTACAAATAGGGATGAAACACGTTGTTCATCAAATGAATGAATGTTGCTGGGGCATTGGCCATACCAAAAGACATCACCAGGAACTCATAATGGCCATATCGAGTCCTGAAAGTTGTCTTAAGAATATCTGAATCCCAAACCTTCAGCTGGTGATACCTTGACCTCAAATCAATCTTTGAGAACAACCTCACTCCCTAAAGCTGGTCAAATAGATCATCAATACAAGGCAAAGGATACTTGTTCTTGATTGTGACCCTGTTCAACTGCCTGTAATCGATGCACATCCTCAGGGAACCATCCTTCTTCTTCACAAATAGAATCGGTGCACCCCAAGGTGACACACTAGGCTGAATAAACCCTTTATCAAGGAGTTTCGGAAGTTGTTCTTTCAACTCCTTCAACTCTGTCGGTGCCATATGATATGGTGGAATAGAAGTAGGATGAGTGCCTGCGACCAAATCAATACCAAAGTCAATATCCCTGTCAGGCGGCATGCCCGACGGGTATGCAGGAATCACATCCGGTAAATCACGTACCACCGGAACAAAATCAATGGCAGGAGTCTCTGCACTAACATCCCTAACAAATGCCAAATAGGATAGACAACCCTTCTCAACCATACGCTGAGCCTTCAAGTATGAAATCACTCTACTAGATACATAGTCTATAGAACCGCTCCACTAAACCCTCGGCAGCCCCGACATCGCTAACGTCACGGTCTTAGCGTGATAATCTAGAACATCATGACATGGATACAGCCAATCCATACCTAGTATCATATAAAAATCAACCATATTGAGCAGCAAAAGGTTCACTCGGGTCTCCGGACCCCCAATAGTCACTACACATGACCGATATACGTGGTCCACAACAATAGTATCTCCCACAAGAGTAGATACATGAACAGATGAGACTAAAGACTCACGGGGCATATCCAGAAAAGAAGCGAAATACGAGGAGACATATGAATAAGTGGAACCAGGGTCAAATAATACCGAGGCATCTCGATGGCAAACTGAGACAATACCTGTAATCACAGCATCTGAAACAATGGCATCTGTTCTGGCAGGGAGGGCACAGAAACGGGCCTGGCCACTCTCGGATCTACCTCCCGCTCTCGGACGATCCCTAGCTGACTCAACTCCACCGCTAGCTAGCTGACCTCCACCCCTGGTTGACTGGGTGGGTGGTAGAGAAACTGGTGCTAGTTCCATCGGTCGAGTACTCCGCTGTGGAGGCCCCTTTAATATCCTAGGGCAATCCCTCATAAAGTGACCAAAATCTCCACACTCGAAACAACCCCTTCTATGACGGAACTGCTGCTCCTGATGTCTAGAAGAACTACCCGGGGATACCTGAGCAGATGGGGTATGGTGATAACTCTGCGTTGGTAGTGCACTAAATGATGACTGGCCCTGCTGATTACTGTGGGAACCATGGCCAAATTATGCACCACGGTGAAATGGGCGAGCTGTCTGAGCCTGTCTGAAATGATGACCTCTACCATGCTGGAACTGATCCCCGGAAGGAGCATCGCTGAATCCCCCCTGACCACGAGGCCTCTTGGACTCCCTCTCAACCCTTTCCTGATCGCGAACCATCTCAATCTGCCGAGCAATGTCGACAACTTCATCAAAGGTAGCGCCAGCCACTCTCTCTCAGGTCATAAGCAACCGCAGCTGAAAAGTTAGACCATATATAAACCTCATGATCCTCTCCCTGTCTGTGGGAACCAACCAAATAGCATGACGGGCCAACTCCGAGAATTGCATCTCATACAGCGTCACAGACAAATCACCCTGACGAAGCTTCTCAAACTATCTACACAGCTCCTCTCTGCGGGACTCAGGCACGAACATCTCCAGAAAGACCACGGAGAACTGCTACTATGTAAGGGGTGATGTGACAACCGGCCTACACCTCTCATAAGTCTCCCACCATCTGAGTGCAGCCCTAGAGAACTGAAAAGTAGTGAATGAGACCTCATAAGTCTTCAGAATACCTGTTGTACGGAGTATCCTCTGACACATGTCCAAGAAATCCTGGGCATCCTCTCTCTCTGTACCACTGAAAGGTGGGGGCTGGAGTCTCCCAAACCTCTCCAACCTACGCTGATCATCCTCAGGCATAGAAGGAACCATATATTCCTGTGCAGCTACAACCGACTGGGCTGGTGGTGCCTCTGGTGTCTAGAGTCCCTGTACAACCTGCTCAGGTGTACGGGCAGCGGGAGTTTGAGTGCCTCCCCCGTCTTGAGAAGTGGATGTGGTCATTGAAGCAGAGACCGCCAGAGCAAGGTTAGTACACACTGTCAGAATCTGAGCTAAGGCCTCCTGAAGTCCAGGAATCACGATGGGCACAGGTGGTGCCTGAGCTGGTCCCTCTGGAGTATCCATAACTGGGACCTGGTACTGTTCTGGGGCAACTGGTGGATCAGCAGGTACTGCCCCTACAGCTGTGCGGGCTGCACCTCTGCCCCTACCACGACCTCTACCACGGCCTCGACCTCTCGCGGCCCTGGCTGGTGGTACTGGTGGCTGGCCCTCCTACCCGGTAGTACGAGTCCCCACCATCTGTGAGAGAATGAAACAACAGATGTTTAGTTACCAGAATAAACAGATTCGCACTACAAGAATTCAAGAATGGGAAGTTTTCCTAAGGATTCCGCAGCCCCTCGAAGATAAGTACAGACGTCTCCGTGCCGATCTACAAGACTCTACTAAGCTGCTCATGACTCGTGAGACCTATGTAAACTAGGCTCTGATACCAACTTGTCACAACACAAAACCTAACATGTCATGATAGCGCCTATCTACGGTACTAGGCAATCAGACTTTCCCAAAATACTTTATAAATCAAATATAAAGTAACTTAAAACTTTTCCATATAAGGAATTTTCATAAAAACCAAAGTTGAACTAAAAATAGAAACGAAGTGCGAAAAACTAGCCCCAAACATCGGGGTGTCACCAAGTCATGAGAGTCTAGGTATCAAAAACTAATACAACCAGTGTCTAAGTATCAATACAAGGCAGAAAGAAATATAGAAAGAGGGAAAAGGTCATGCGGATGCTGGCAGCTACCTAGTAGTCTCCGGATCTCGATCACGCCCTAACTCAACGGTCTCCATGGTCAAACACACCTGGATCTGCACATGAAGTGCATGGTGTAGTATGAGTATAACCGACTCAGCATGTAATATAAATAAATAAGGAACGAAGAAGAAGTGACGAGCTATACAGGACAGTTCATTTGATAATTTTCAAAGTCTAAGAGTAAACATGAGTAATGCCAGTAACATGAGTCAAATCAGTTGCATATTTACTAAGTTCAAGTAAAACCAAATATCAGCTAAATGCAGCAACAAAGGTGACAGATACAACCTCACAGGGTACTGACTCTTGAGCTCTAAAAAACTCAACACTCGGCTCTCATCCCTCAATACACATGCTCAATAGGTACCTGCGCTTCCTGGGAGTGTTCAGACTCCGAAGGGACTCCTACAGCCCAAGCGCTATAATCTGCACAGACAACTCACGTGCCTCATGGAAAACTCATATGCTAAGGTATAATACCTCACAAATAGGCCCTCAACCTCACTCAGTCACAAACCTCTCTACTCTACAGCCCTCAATAAAGAAAGGGGAAAAACAGTCCAAATCAAAGTGTTATAGTGTATCAGCAGGAAAATAATAGAGACTGAGGTAAGCATGTACAAGACTCACTATGACTGAGTATAACTATCATGATCAGGTACATAGTCGAAGCATGATTTCTAACATGAAAAGACAGTCAAATTCTAGCAGACAGAAGTGCATGTAAACACAAATAAAGGCTATTAGACTTTACAGTCTCACGGGATGGACCAAGTCTTAATCCCTTACAGCGTACACCCACACATCCGTCACCTAGAATGGGTATCACTTCCAAACAGTCACATTATACCAAACTACGGGTTTCATACCGTCAAGACAAGATTTAATATTGTTACTTACCTCAACAACGTAGAAATCCTACTCCAAAATTCCCTTTCCTCTCGAACCGACCTCCAAATGTCTCTAATCTAGCCACCAGCAACAAAATACGATCAATATGGGCTAAAGGAATAAATTCCACAAGAAAAATACCAATTTATGACCAAAAATGCCAAATCGGCTCAACACAGCCCACGTCTCGAAATCCGACCAAAGTCACAAAACCCGAAAGCCCATTCACTCACGAGTCTAGACATACCAAATTTACCAAAATCTGACCTCAATTTCCCCTCCAAAACACCAAAATTCGCTCTCCAAATTCCCAAGCCCTAACCCCCAATTTTCACTTCAAAACCCCACAAATTAGGTGAGAAATCAACGGGAAAACACCATAGTTAAGGATAATTAGGCTCAAGAGACTTACCTCAGTGACAACCCTTGAATTCCCTTCAAAAATCTCTTCAAAATCTCCAATGTCCGTGTTCAAAATTGTGATAATTGAGAAGAATTCCTGAAGTCCTCTATTTATACTTTCTACCAGCAAAACTGCACATGCGGTACAAATTCCGCATCAGCGCGACCGCATCTGCGGACCAAGCTCTGCTTCTACGGTAAATCATTTAAATCCCTGCGACCGCTTCTACGACCAAAGACTGCATCTGCGATCATTGCGGGTGCGGAAACCACCTCGCACATGCGGCTCCCCTCTCGCACTTACGCCTGTCCGCCCGCATCTGCGACTCTCGAAGGTGAGGGAATATCTTCGCAGATGCGGTTCCTGCCCAGGTCCTCCTTGTCCATATTTGCGGCTCCTCAGTCGCTCCTACGAGCTCGCACCCGCGGCTCCCACTCCGCAGGTGTGGAAAACACTAGTAGCAGCAGCTTCAGCTGCATTTTCCAAACTCCAAACACTCTCATAGCCTCCCGAAATTACTCCGAGGCCCTCGGGCTTAACCAAACATACCAACAAGTCATATAACCCCATACAAACTTAGCCGAACCTTTGAATCACCCAAGAAAACATCAAAACACCAAATTACACCCGGATTCAAGCCTAAGAACTTCTGAACTTTCGAATTCCGAAAACGATGCCGAAACCTACCAAACCACTGTCACGACCCAAAATCCCTAAGGTCGTGATGGCGCCGGACATCATTGTCAGGCAAGACAATAATTAATTAATTGAAATAATTTCCTATTTTAACATTTATGAAAAATCATTTCCTTTCACTTTATTACGTATTAACTGAATAAAAATCCGTTAAGTAAAACAATGGTTTGAATATTCCATTTTAGCAAATATATCCCAACACATCCCAGAACCCGGTGTCACAAGTACATGAGCAATTTCTAAGAATTTTACAATTTCTACAAAGCTTGTCCGAAATACAAGTGGACAAGGAAATTAAAATAATGTAATACAGTATGAGAGAGACTCTGTCAGTTGCGGATCGCCTCCGAATGATGCAGCTCGCCTAAGTCTCCAAATCCTCCACATTTCTATGAAAGTACTTGTGCAATAAAAATGCACATCAAGTGTAGCATAAGTACAAAAACAATGTGTACTTAGTAAGTCGCTCGCCTAACCTCAGAGAGGTACTGACGAGAGGTCAAATTAGACACTTGCTAAAGGCCAATTTAGTGTATTCAAGTGTGACACTAAGCATGATTATCATAGGCAATTTATTAAGTTCAGGAATAAATAATATCAACCCTTTCCACATTTAAAACTTTAAATCTTCATCATATTAGTAACAATTAATCAAAATGGGTGATTTGATCAAATAACAAATAATCAATTGGAAGGAACAACTTCTTCCAAAAATCTTTAATAACTTTAAATCTCTGTCATTTCAATTGACAACTTAAAATTCCAGGCCAGTAATCAAGAAAAATCACAGAAAATACGTAGTAAATATCATGCACAAGAAATGCCGAGGGTCGAACGGCGCGGACCAACAATATTAAATTGTGCACTGCCGAGGGTCGAACGGCTCGAACCATAGATGAATCTATATTCCCCGCTCGCGAATCGATCATGCGACGCAGTTATACATAAAATAATAAGTCTAGCCTGCACGTGAATCATACCTGCGACTCAGGTGCTCATATGAATACACACAAATACAGGGTCATCCTGCTCGCGAATCATACATGCGACTCAGGCACCCAAAGTTACACATGTTCACACAATAAGTCCACATTTTTATCAAGAAAGCAGTTTTTCTCAGGAAGGTGGTAAAATTCTTCTTAAAGGAACATGAAATATAGCTTTTAAATCTTTGTTTCGAAACTCATTTGTCAAGTTTAATGGTATTCCATAATATAACCCTACCAGGTATACAATTATCCACGGAGGAATCAATTCTCTTTCTCGATGATTAAGAAAATGAACTCTAGTCTTCTTTTAGATATTCAAATACGATTTCGATTATATTAGCAGTTTAATAGTATAGGCAGGATCACAGGTACAACACGTAAGGCATCCTAGTGGGTCCTAGACTACCCGGACATGGCATAATAGTAGCTACGCACGGACTCCGGTCACCTCGTGCATACGTAGCCCCCGAAGATAATAGCACATACTTAATTAATTCACCTAGGGGGACAATTCCCCCTCACAAAGTTAGAAAGGAGATTACCTCGCTCCGAAATTCTATAACCGGCTTCCAAGCCCTTCCAACGACTCCAACAGACGCACAACGCCCCAAAACTATCCGAATAATGGCAAACCAATGAAAATATACTCTACTATTTGCAACAAATTCCAAATTATATAATTTCCCAACCCCGCTCGGTGAATTGACCAAAATACCCTCGGGCCCACGTGCCCGGAATCCCAAATTTCTCGAAGATGAATTCTACCCATAGCTTTACTAGTTCATTATACAACTTACTCTAATTTCCATGCTCAAATTCGTGGCTAAAAATCCAAATTACCATTTCTAGGTTTTCTTCAATATTTTCCAAATTTTTCCACAATTTTCATGTGTAATTCCATGCAATGACCTTGTATTTAACTTAGAAACATGAAGGAGTTACTTACCTTGAGATTCCTGACGAAAACCCTCTCTTGAAGCCCCTCCAAGATCGTCCACACCAAGAGGAAAATGAAGAAATGGCCAACAAATCTCAGTTTTAAAACATTGTGCCCAGGCCATTTTTCGCACCTGCGATCCAACTCTCGCACCTGCGATTCCGCAGGTGCGACCAATCCTCCGCACCTGCGGCTTTCCTCAGCTCAAGCCAATTTTGCACCTGCGCCCCACAGCCCGCATCTGCGACTTCACAGGTGCGGAAATACCATCGCACCTGCGCTCCCAGCCAGAGCACCACTTCTTCGCACCTACAGCGCCATAGCCACACCTGCAGCCAAATTCTCGCAGGTGCGGTCACACCAGATGACAACAGTTCCAGCTCCTCTTCTAACTTCAAATATTGATCCGTTAACCACCCGGAATCCACCCGAGGCCTCCGGAACCCCGTCCAATTATACCAACATGTTCCAAAACATAATGCGAACTTGCTCGAGGACTCAAATCATATCAAACAACATCGAAACCACGAATCGCACCCAAATCCCAACTTTATGAACTTAGAAATTTCCAACTTCTACATCTGATGCCGAAACCTATCAAATCACGTCTGATTGACCCCAAATTTTGCACACAAGTCATATTTGACATTACGCACCTGCTCCAACTTTCGGAATCACATTCCAACCTCGATATCTAAATTTGCACTTCCGATCGGATTTCTCAAAAACCTTCGAATTTCTATCTTTAGCCAAATGACTTCAAAATGACCACCGGACATCCGAATTCACTTCCGATCGCACTCCCAACTCCAGAATCACCATACGAAGCTATTCGCAGACTCGGAATCCCAAACAGACATATCACTAAAATGCGCTTCAAGCCAAACTTAGGAAATTCCTTCAAAGATGCTGACTTCCACAATATATGCCGAAATGCTCCCGGGTTATCCAAAACCCGATCCGGTCATGCGCCCAAGTCCGAAATCATCATACAAACCTGCTGGAACCTTCAAATCCTGATTCAGAGGTTATTTTCTCAAAATTCCAATCTTAGTTGATTCTTCCAACTTAAGGCTTCTGAAAGGAGAATTTTCTTTCCAAATCAACTCTAAACTTTTCGAAATTCAATTCAGACCACACCTACAAGTCATAATACCTGAAATGGAGCTGCTCACGACTTCAAACCGCTGAACGACGCGCTAGAGCTCAAAATGACCGGTCGGGTCGTTACATTCTCCCCCACTTAAACAGACGTTCGTCCTCAAACATGCTAAGAACGGCTCTGGAGTTATCTGAAATCACCATTTAACACCTCGTGCACCTGGTCGTGCTACCATAACCCAGCTGAGTACATTAACTTGATAAAATCTGAAGATTTCTTCCTTTATCCATATAATAAGCTCAGAACCTAGTTCCAATACTTGAGATTCTCTGCCAGGACTAGTTCCAATATATAAACACCGTATCAACTACCACACGACATACCAGCACATGACTGCATACCCTTGCTGAATTAGCACCATGTACCGCAAGATTCATCATCTAACCACAATGACGCTCCCTGAACCTTAATAGCCAAAACTCCACGAATCTGATGCTCCCAAGGCACCTAATGATATATATATACACATCCAGCTATAATGCTGACGATACCACCACAACGGAGGAGATGTGTAGAAATTCATACCCAACTGCAGAGTTAACAAATCATTGAATATCTTATCTTGACTAGAATCATCACCTCATTATGAACCTGAATAATGGTATTTGTTCTTTAATATACACTTCATAACCTTATCGCACTGATCCCTAATCCAATAATCTCGCCTCACCCAGTATGAACTGCTATAACAGACCACCCCCAAACATGACCAACAACCTCACATGATACCACATCGCACCAATAGGCCATAATTCGAACATGATAATAAGAAATGACTCAGGAAGGGACTATCAACTCATGCAACTAATATGAACTTTTCTCAGAAAATAGGAAGTAGAACATAAGAAAGAATAAATATAGGAACCTTAATCATCATCACGCTGTTGCGGCGTGAAACCCGATCCGAATAACATACGCGTGGCGACGTGCCACCCGATCCACGCATAAAATTTACATAAGAAGATATATATACGGAGTTGATTTGCTCACTATTACAAATTACTGAATATCGATCATAAGCACGCTAAGTGCATAATACCATCCTGGGGAGACTGATAAAGCCGTATGCTACAAAACTTAAGCACAACTGAGGTGCGATATATATATATATATATATGTATATATATATATATATATATACACACTCTGGATCTCAAGAGCTATCCTACTCACATAACATCCCCACTACGCGGGACTTCCACACATAGGAAATTATCAAGCTGTTTCACAAATCACACGGCACAATCACAATATCACATGATTTGACGAAGACGGAACAATATCTGTTGTTCTAATACGTCTGATTGACCCCAAATTTTGCACACAAGTCATATTTGACATTATGCACCTGCTCCAACTTCTGGAATCACATTCCGACCTCGATATCAAAATTTTCACTTCCTGTCGGATTTCTCAAAAACCTTCAAATTTCTATCTTTAGCCAAATGACTTCAAAATGACCTCCGGACATCTGAATTCACTTCTGATTGCGCTCCCAACTCCAGAATCACCATACGAAGCTATTCCCAGACTCGGAATCCCAAACGGATATCAATATCACTGAAATGCGCTTCAAGCCAAACTTAGGAAATTCCTTCAAAAATGCTGACTTCCACAATATATGCCGAAATGCTCCCGGGTTATCCAAAACCCGATACAGACATACGCCTAAGTCCGAAATCATCATACGAACCTGCTGGAACCTTCAAATCCTGATTCGGAGGTCGTTTCCTCAAAATTCCAATCTTAGTTGATTCTTCCAACTTAAGACTTCTGAAATGAGAATTTTCTTTCCAAATCAACTCTAAACTTTCCGAAATTCAATTCCGACCACACCTACAAGTCATAATACCTGAAATGGAGCTGATCATGACTTCAAACCGCTGAACGACGCACTAGAGCTCAAAACGACTGTTCGGGTCGTTACAACCACGTCCGAATGACCTCAAATTTTACGCACACATCAAAGATGACACCAAAAACCTACTCCAACTTCCGAAAATCCATTCCGACTCTGATATCAAATTCTCCACTGCCAACTCAAATCGCCAAATTTCCTACTTTCGCCAATTCAAGCCTAATTCTACTACGGACTTCCAAATCACATTTCGGATGCCCTCCAAATGTCCAAAATTACCTAACGAAGCTAACGGAGCCATGAAAATTAATTTTCGAGGTCATTTTCACACAAGTCAATATCCGGTTGACTTTTCCAACTTAAGCTTCTACTAAAGAGTAAGTGTCTCAATTCCTCTCCGAAACCACTCCGGACCTGAACCAACCAACCCGAAACGATATAATACACTTGTAAAGCACAAAAGAATTATAAAATGGGGAAACAGGGCTATAACCCTCGAAATGACCGGCCGGATCGCTACACCTGCCGAGGCGAACAACCTGCTCCCATGAGAGTGTGGTACATAAATCCTGCCGAGGCGAACGACCTGATCCCATAAGAGTTGAATACAAAATCTTGCTGAGGCGAACGACCCGATCCTATTAGAATAAGAAGCTTTGGCGGGTCCTTAACCCAACTCACGAATAAACGTGTGAGTTGTAATTTCTTTAAAAAAAACTTTCAATGAAACATGTATATAACAGAGACATGACGTAAGAGAAGGAAAATTATCTGGTGACTAATCAAAGACCCATGAAGTCTCTACAATAACAAGCTAGTCTCAAGTAGAAATGTAAAACAGAGGAATTTAATAGGCGAGAGACTACTCAAATAGTACAGCATAGCATGATGTGAACCTAAGTCTACCCGGACAATATCATGAATGTAGCCACGTATGGGCTCTCGTCACCTCGCACGTACGTAGCCCCCACAACAAGTAGCACACATCAATACACACCACCTAGGGGTAATTTCCCCCTCACAGAGTTAGACAGGAGACTTACATCGTCTCAAAGAAAATTTTCCAGTCCAAAATTGTGCTTTCAATCCTCAACTCGGTGCTAAACAATCCAAAGCTAATCAAATGTTATATAAAATAGTCAATACATACTCAAGAGTTCACATCCTAACTATTAAAATGAATTTCCAACCTAATTTGAAGAATCCGATTTCGAAAATTTTTGAAGATAAACACTACCCATAACATCATGAACTCAAATATATGATTTGTTCTCAATTCCCTGCCCAAATTCGTGGTCAAAATTCAAAAATATAAATTTCTCGATTTTCCTTCAAAATCCCAAATTTTTGCAAATCTTCATGTATAATCCATATATAATCCAAGTATTTAACTGCAATAGGTGGGAATCACTTACCTTGACATAGATGACGAAAATCTCCCTTCCAAGAGCTCCAAAAATCACCCAACCAAATGAGAAATGGAGGAAAATGGCCAAATTCCGTTTTTAAAACCTCACTGCCCAGGCAACCTTTTTCGTGATCGCGAAGACTGAATTCAGCTGCCCCAACTTCTCTTATACGCGAATGGAACAAAGGCGATGTGATCGCGAACCTCTGCTTTATCACCCTACGCGAATGCGAGCCTAGCTCCGCGAATGCGAGCCTAGCTCCGCGAACGCAAAGTCCAAACTTTCATGCCTCGGACCAATGCCTTCCGCGATCGCGTACTTACCCCTGCGATCGCGAAGAACAACTTCGCCAGCACCCAGTCAGTACTATGCGATCGCGTGCCTATCTACGTGATCGCGATGAACAATCCAAACACCAGAAACCAGCAATCATAAACAGGGGGAATATGGTCCGAAACCATCCCGAAAAACACCCGGGGGCCCCGGAACCCCGTCCAATCACACAACCCAATCCCATAATATAACACGGACCTGCTCGAGGCCTTAAATCACATCAAACAACATTAAAATCATGAATCGCACCCCAATTCAAGCTTAATGAACTTTAGCACTTCAAACTTCTATTCGATGCCAAAACCTATCAAATCACGTCCGATTAACCTCAAATTTTGCACAGAAGTCACGCTCGACATTGCGGACCTATTCCAACTTTCAGAATCGGAATCCGAACCCGATATCAAAAAGTCCACTCCCGGTCAAACTTCTCAAAAACCTTCAAATTTCTAACTTTCGTCAAATGACCCTGAAATGACCTACAGACCTCCAAATCCACTTCCGGACGCGCTCCCAATACCAAACTCACCATACAGAGCTATTCCCAGACTCGAACCCCAAACGGACATCGATAACATTGAAATACACCTCAATCCAAATTTATAAAATTCTTTCAAAATGCCAACTTCCACCATAGGTGCCGAAACTCTCTCGGGTCATCCGAAACCCGATCTGGACATACGCCCAACTCTGAAATCATCATATGAAACTGTTGGAATCTTCAACTCCTGATTTCGAGGCCGTTTACTCAAAAATTACACTTTAGTCAATTCTTCCAACTTAAAGCTTCCGAAATGAGAATTTTCTTTCCAAATCAACTCCGAACTTCTCGAAATTCAATTCTGACCACGTCTGCAAGTCATAATACCTGAAGTGAAGCTACTCAGGGCCTCACACCGTTAGACGACGCGATAGAGCTCTAAACGATCAGTCGGGTCGTTACACTACTTTGTGTTCTAACGCTTTTTTTATGGAATAAATTTATGTACCCTAAGATTATGTTTTTTTTCTCTTGCATAAGAATTTTACTCATATGATGAATATTAAAAATAATTAAGTTGGATTCTCTTGCGGAATAATTAATTAAACGATTTAATTATTTAGTTTTAACATAAAAATAATTTATTGTATGTTGATTCAGATCTTAATATTAGTTCAATCTCTTGTTTTGAATATTTAATCTTAATTATAATTTATCCACCATAAATTTTATTTTCAAGAGTAAAAGATTGATATGACATTTCACTTTTAGATCTTTCTGTTTGTAGAATCCATTAGTGGTATTGACTCTTACCAACTATTTTTTTCTCTTTCTCTCATATTTATATTCTTAAACCTTTTCTTAGTTGTTGTTTAATAGTTGAGTATTTTTCAATATTACATGAAAAAAAATATTATTTAAGTAGGAAAATAGTTCAAATATAATATAAAAATTTATATTATTATAAAAGCATGAATACAAAGTCGGTTTACAAAAATAACCTTATAATATTAAGCATACTCATAATATAGCCTTGAAAATTATATTGGTCTTTTTTTTTTTTTTTAATTTTAACTCTTTATGCAGTCCCTTTAATACTTTTATTTTTTCTTTGTATTGGACATTATTGAGTGATAATGTATTGCCAATACGAATAATTCTTATGAAATTGATTTTATTAAACCTTCTTACATATTTTGATAAGAATTTAATGGACAAAATTTTATTAATTTTAAAAATTTAAATATTAAAAATTAGCATAAAAGGTATTGTAGTCCAAAAATAGGTTATTGCATTTATATCCTCATCCTATGAGTTCTTCCATTAATAATTTAGGGCTATTTTGGTATATTAATATTGTATTTATGCTTTTATAATAATACAGACTCTCTTTTTTCTAAATGAATTTGGACAATTTAATACATTCTCAAATTAAATTAGTAATAGGATATTATAATACATTTTCAAATTAATTAGTAATAGGAATTTTTAAAAAGTATATATATCCTGGAAGTAACAAGATCACATGACTAAAGATATTTACTTGTTCAATTTTATATGAATTAGACAGCCTGGAAGTAATTATACAATATGATTCCTAATGGTAATCATGTAGGATTCCTAACGTGTAGTATTATGTCCTAAAACTAATAGGATTATAAGGCTAATATCTAGAATTCCAGTTATGTCCTTTTATTATTAGTTATTATGCTTAATATTATACGGTTATTTCTGTAAATCGACATTGTATTCATACTTTTATAATAATATATAGATATGGATAGATATAGATTAACAACGGAGAACCCGTGTGAAATATTCCTGCGGAACATCATTCATGGAGATCCGTCAATAAATAAAAGGCCAAACATATATATATATATATATGTATATATATATAT
>ML331355.1:51323-98674 GCA_005239505.1 Nicotiana paniculata | reverse complement strand
TAAAATACTAAGTAATCATCTTAATTATTTTCTACACATGAAATTCATTTTTATAATTAACAGCTATTTTTTATAAATTATTTTAATTAATGTACATTTGGTATTTAACAGATAGCCACTTCCATTTCATTTATAACCTAATTAAACTAGACCGAAGTCCGATTAAAAATGGCCCAAATACCCCAAGCCTAATACATTATCCTACCCGACCCAATCCCTTGTCTAATCTGGATCGTTGATCAATTTTAATCAACGTTCCAGCTCTCCCCTTTCCTTAATTAACCCTAGAGACTACCCTTTTTCCCCTCTCATTTTCTCTCTTGCACTCCGCCATTACACATCTCTCTCATCTCTCAAACTCTCTCTGCTAAACCTAACCTCTCACCGGCCGTCAACTTGTTGGTAACTATGGTGGTCTCACCATCATCCCAGCCTCCATGGCTCCTTACCACACTGGGTTATTGCTGCCTTGAGGTCCTAAAAGGAACTAGAAGGCGGTTGACTCACCTCCCATGGTTTTCATGTCATTCTCAGGCCGTCCATGGCCATCTGAGTAAGATCCTCCCATCTCCGGCTAGAACCTGTGGTTTCTAAGCTGACTCTCTCTCTCTCTTTGGGTTCTCTCTATGAAACCCTAATTTTAACACTGGATTTCTTATATCTGCAACAGATCTGAGTCTATTCGAGTTATGTTTACTGTTTTCTTAAAGATTTTTCCATTTATTCTGAAGCATCTCTTCACCTTCAAACTAGGGTTTCTTAACCCCTTTTCAAAAACGATTCTTCTTCTGACTTTAGTGTTATTCTGTAATTGTCACTGTGTTTAAACGATTTGTTTAAGTTTTTCCTTCATCTGATTTTATTATGTTGAAAACCCTAAGTTTCTTGGTTTAATCTTTGGGCTCTGAGTTCGTCTTTACTGTTCGTTCTTTCAACTTGTTTGCATGTTTGATTCTCATGAATCTGCTTCGATTAATCTGAGTATTTTGTAATTTCTATCCTATTATGTTCATTAGGGTTTCCGATTATTGCTTTTTCTGCCTATATCATGTCTATTCTGTTAAGTCATACTATGTTCTATGTGAATCCCTAATTTTGTGTGATTTTCACCCTATTTGGCTTACTAGGGTTTCTAATTCTGCCTATTATGTGCTTACCTCGCTAACTCTCAGAAGTTTATGTTTATCAGTACTATATTCTAGTTTGAATCCCTGATTTTATATGATCTTTACTTTACCATGTCTATTAGGGTTCTAATTCTTGCCTTCTGCCTTGTTTATCATGTGTTTATTCTGTGCAATTTGTGTTGATTCCCCCTAATCAGTACTATTTCCTATTTGAACCCTTGATTCCTTGTGATTGATACCTTTCACTAATCCCTTTTGATGATTTCCCTGCTGATTTTTTGACCTTAGCTTATTTCTTGCCTTATTTTATGGTCGACTATGCTGTCAAATTAATTCTCATGTTATTTTCTTAATTAGAATCCTTTAAACCTAGCCTCAATTACATGTTCTATGCTGGGACTATGCTAAAATTATTTCCTTATTGTGTTATATTCCAGTCATATGGTATCTTTCCTTATTTATTGCATGTCTATTACCGTTCAAAGTTAACTCCTTAATTGAAGGGAATACTTATATTGATCTTATGTTGATTGATTATGATTCCCCAATCAATGCCCGACTTTGATTGTTAACTTATCCTACCTAGTTTCAAACTACTATATATGCTCTCTCTCATTGACACTAAGACACGAACACATTAGTTCAAACTCTATCTCCTACACTCAAAGCTTTCTTCTCTCTTTTTGTGTCACTTACTATTATTCTGAGTTAGCCGGCTGCAAGCCATGGCTAACTATTGTGCTCTCCTACCCCCTTCACCTTTGTGTCTATTTTCCCTCTACTAATATGCTCTGATTTTTAATTTAAGTCCCAAAACCAATATGTTTCTTTTACTGCTTCAGTTTATCATGTTCCTGATCTTTTTTTATCTATTGTTTTGTTGTTCAACATGCAATTGACCTCTTTGCATCATTGCATCATCTAGTATTCTAATTATGTCTTAACTCTTTAGGATTAGCATGTTCTTATAAACTTGTAATCTTATTCAATATGACTCAATTCTGTTTTGATTCTTGTGTACTAGTAGCCTAGTTCTGGTATGCCTTATTGATTTGTTACCCTAAGTTGCCCGGATGCTATGCTCAATCATGTTTAGTGCTTCTATGTCCTCCCTGCTGCTATGAAATCCTATACTATGTCATCTCCCAATCCCATTAACCCCCCTAAACACTTCTGATTCTGTGACTATGTTCTAATGAGCATTCCTGAATTCATGTCTCACTATTCACACTATTACCTACCCTTTAATTGCAAGAGACTTGTGTTTATTATATGTGTATTATGTGTCCCCAGTCCCCAATTATCCCTGCGTGAAGGGTTGTTATTTGAGTATTGCGGAACCTGTTTGGGCTCTGTGTTTGATCTGTTGTTCGTTTGATTTCACCATTCTTATCAAAATTGTTTTACTGCTAAACAACTCTCCTATTTTATAAAACTACTGTAACTGAATCCCTTATTTCAAATATTGATTTCCTATTTAAACCCTTTTCAAAACTATGTCCAGCATTCTCACTCTACTCTTAGGTCCTTAGGTTCTGCCCCTCCAGTGTATGACTGCCTTGGGATTCCTATGAGATCCTCTGAACTCTTATGCACTAGGGTTGGCCCTTCCACACTGCACTTACTCAATATGGTTATGAAATCTGGGTGTGAGCACTGTCCGGGATCTCTTGAGGTCCTTAGGGAACTCTGACACACCCGGATATGAGAAAGGCTTTGAAACATTTGGGCATTTGAGGTTCTAGGAATCTGGGCCTGTTTTTCAGGCTCCCTGTTTTTTAACTTCTTCTTTTCCTTTATCTTCTTATGTAATTTACTTAGTTGGTCTGTAATAATTATTTGTAAACAGATATTGGGGAGGGTTAGTGAAGTGGGGAGGGTAGCCATATAGTTCTGTTAACATCATCGGGTAGAAATCATGTTTTAAGCTTTACATTGTTTCTATTTGCATTAGAATCCATGTTTTAGGACCAGTATGTTCATTCAAACCATGCCAAGCATGCACTAGATACCATGTTCCTTGAATTTCATGTCTACTGTTTCAGCATCTCATCATGTTTTATGCCTACCACTTAGAAATCCTACTCCTAGGGTGATAAAATTAATACTCCCGTGCATTCAAAACATGTCCCGATCATCATGTAACTCTTTGTGCATTTTAGAAATCATGCTTTAGGAATCCTGTGTATCCTAAAATTATGTCTTAGCCATCCTGCATTTATATGTGCATATTAGATATCCTGCTCTAGGATTTCGTTTACATCTGCTTAACCACGCCTAGTTTAACTACTGACTTACGAAAAAGGTGGAAACAGTGTCACGTCTAATTGTCTTGCTCTTAATAAAACTAGTAACAATCTTTGCATAATCGTATCACCTAGAACAACATGTTTTTAGGTAAAACAACCTCTGAATTGTTTTTAACAATTCAGGTAATTACTACGCACAACCCCACGCCTAGGAAAACCTTAGGTAATCAATCCCACGCTGGAATACTTCTTGGTTGTGTTTACTGTCTAAAGGCTAACAGGTTTTAAAATCAGTAGGCAAACTGATTAGGTCCTTGCTATTGAGTTTATAAATAAAGTCGCATACTTTTGTGCATTGATATTCACTTAGATATCCTGTCTTAGGATTCTGTCTAATAAAAATGCCTCTTGTTTGTGTTTGAGACGTGCTGCTTATGTGCATTATCTGTGGAGGTAAATCTGAGCCTTTTAATTGTTTTTTCTTGCATTTATTTGTAAAATCCTATTTGTTCTTGCCTTCCGCTTAGAATTTTATCCTTTTAACCTTAGGGTTTTTTTCTAGGACTGCCTATATTTAGAGGTCCTAAATTCCTCTAGGGCCATTAAGAAGGGACGGGTAACAGCACGCATAGAGGTCGTTAAATAAACTCGCTTAATAACCACTAAGGGGTGGGAAGGGTAGACATGGATATGATATCCGGTGCGCTAATGCCACGTGTATCCCCTCTTCTGAGGAGTGATTACCGGGCATTGTACTGATGTGATCCTATAGGATAAACAACCTAGGACCCCTCCCCCCCATCCCTTACACATGTGTTCTTAGATTTTAAAACCTCCGGAATTTTGTATATGTGCTTAGCCTTTAAATCTTTTAAACTCAAGCACATATGTGTGCTTGGACTGCAGATCTTCTCAAAACCTTCATATATTTACCTATGTGTTTATTGCTTATATGCTAGTTGTTCACAAAGTTTTTTTTGGCCGAGAAACACAGTTGTGGACTTCGAGGAGTGCCTAATACCTTCCTCTTAAAGTAATTTCAAGCCCTTACCCTATCTCTGGTTTATCTAATCTGTGTTTGTAAATAACCTTTAGTAGGTGCCCTAACGCACCTTAAAATCATTAGGTGATATCCTGACCGATCCGAAAGGGGAGGAAAGAGGGGGAACGACAATCGGGATCATGTTCGGGGATCAACAGATAATAGTTAAGAACGAACAAAGAATAGAGTAGGCATATTGGGCACTGTCTAGTAAAATGCACATAACGTTTCTCCCATAACTCCATTTGAGCTCCAGAATATATGGTTGGAAATCTAACTCAAAGGGATACAACTTTCATGTTTTACGTTTTTCCTAATTCCAAACAGAACAGGGTGAACAATGCGCAACAAGTGCACAGCCGCGCACTGGCCACGGATGTGAGGTAGAACACTGGGTAAAATTCGCGGCCAAATGCGCGGCCGCGGACGGTCTGCCCGAAAAAACTATCCTTTTTCGCGTAAGAGAAGATATAATTGTTTGGGCCCGACCCTACTTGGTATATATACATGGAAAAATGGTATTTTGAGGGCTTTTGACACAAATTCGACCTAAGGAGGCAGAGACACAATAGGAGCAAGGCGGGGAATTCTTCTACGAGTTTTTCACTTCCTTCTTCGTATTTCCATTATTGGTTATGAATTATAGTATTGTAGTTATGCATACTATTATGATTAGCTAATTTTTTATCTACGGTTTTGATGGAACCTCTTGGAGGATGAATTCTTGTTATGTTTTAATATAATTTAACCTTTGAATTTGTCTATTTGTTCAATTACGTGCTTATTTCAGTTGATTGAATGGCTATCGATTGATTGTGCCTATTTATTATGTGTTTCTTGAGAAAGGATACATATTTAGGTGGTTGTTGAACAACTTCACTCCTAACGTATGTGAGAGATCAATACAGCGGGTTTAAAGGTAGGTTTAGAAATAATAAAGCCTTGACGTGGTCATAATGAGCGGTTAGATAAAGCCAACTAGTGTAGTTCGAGAGAATATGTCTAGTAAATTGTTGTAGTTTCTCAAGAGAGAATTATGGCACCTAAAGTGCTCACGGTCATTAGAGAATACATAGGCAAAATTGTATGGAACATATCGGGAAGGATTCCAACATTTAGAGAAATCATAACTCTAGACCTCCTAAATTTAATCTCCAAACCTTAGTATCTTTAGTTGTTAATTTACTGCTTTAGTTTATTATTTAATTAGTTAGATATAAGAATCTTAATATTTATAACTTAGAATTTTATTCGAGCTTGTCTTCTTAGCGATATTGAACAATTATAGCGAAACCTTAGTTCTTTGTGAGATTTGACTCCGGACTCTTAGACCAGATTATATTTGCAGCGACCACTTATCCTTCTTAGGACTAGAGTTGGGCGTGATCATCTAGCAAGGAGGAGTATTAACTTGAAGGCAATTCATAAAAAAACTCGGAGGAAACATGACAACTTGGAAGTAGGTTCGATCAGTATGGTAATGGTATGCTCGATTCTTTTGGTTCTTACGATGTGGTGCGTCTCTATATATGATTGGTCGAAATACCCTAGGGTTGAGCTACATGCACGGATTGGTTGAGTTAGAGAGGTTCAGTTATGATGGATCGGTTACGTGTTAATGGATTTCAAAGAGTTATCAATTGTTTCTACCACAGTTTGAGATGGATATTTCCTATCGGTGTGAGGAACATGTTGCGTATTGTGATTTTATCCTAGATGGGATCAAATGGAAGGTTTCTAGCTGATCGTTTATGTGTTCTGCTCGTGACTCAGAGATTGATTATGAGATTCTCGTACTTTTCATATAATGACTGATAGATGCGGTGTGTTGTATAGGATTGAGATTTGCATGTGCAAGGTCATGGTTCAATTTTGAAGGGAAGGTCATGAATTCTTAGACAACAGGGACGGCTTCAGATGCCTAGATAAATGATATTACTACTTGGTATTGCCTGAGGAGAGTGTATATTCAGAAGGTGCACTGAGTTTTGACTTATGGATACTTCATGAGTATTGCGGTACTCGCCTAGCTGATCGACTACTGATATTCATATTTTGCTATGTGGCATGGAAGAATTAATAGAAGTATTCCTCGTGGGATGATCGTGTATGAGAGATGTGTTAGACATTCAGGCGGTAGAGTTGGGCTGAAATATGGTGATTCGTGTGTTCTATGGATTTAGAGGCCGGGAATTCTCAGAAGCAGATTGTTTCGTGGTTGTGGACTATAAAGATGTGGCTAAAGCTAGCCAGATGATGGCATGTGTTATGGTGAGGTCATGGTGGACTTTAGGATGGTTATTTATCTATTTATGGGTGACCAGAGTTGATTTGGGGTCCATTGTAGGCCCAGTATGGATGGGTATTCTACACCGGGTCGGATTGGTTGACTTCATACTGCTATTATTAAGGGATGTGACATTAGGTTATAGTTGAGCTTATACGTGTTCTGATATGTTCTATGAGTTACTCTTGTATGTTACTACAGGTTGTAATTTGTTGGTTATATGCACACCTGGTGCGGTTCTATTTGGGCATTATAGAGGAATTTGAGCTAGATAGATATTAGGGTGTTGAATGGTTGATTGCGCCTTGGTTATGTTCTCTCCGGACTGTGGTATATTATTCTATTTTCTTCTCCGTGCTTATGGTCAGGCACGTTGGGTACTTGATGTCGAATGGCATGTGGTTATTGATTTTGAGCATGGTGGCTGAGGTATTTCATATGGACTAGTGTTTGTATGGGGTCATGTATTGCAGCGGGGTTATGTTAAGATATGATCCTTTGTGTTAGATTCGTGTGTCTTGGTTCTACTAGGTATGATGGGTTCGTAGCATTTCGGTTGTGGTGGTACTTGTTGAACTTGTGGGATGGTTCTCGCGTTTGAGTCATTTTCCATGATTGAGTACATTTGGATTGCTTCTTATTGGTGCACGGGTTATGGCTTTAGATTGTATTGATGTGGCATGCCACTAGAGTGGTTGTGTTGGATTAGATGAGGTCATTGGACCTAGAATGGATACTATGGGAATTGATTACATAATGTATGGAGGATAATGTTGGAAGTCGGCTTAGAAATTTGGATATAAGTCTTGTTGAAGGAGGGAGAGTTCCATGAATTGTTGGTCTGATGAGTGGTTATTAGTTACTGCGTATTTCTTTCATCATCGGCAGTGTACAAAGATTTTAGAATGAGGTTTTGTTTGATATGAGGTTCATTACCGGTATAATATGTGTTTTGAGCAGCTGTTGTGGTCAAAAGTTATTGTTGTAAGCATCTGAGTATGTGGTACATCATGCGATTACATTATGAGTTATAGTTATGGATCGATACAGCTTGTTCATACTTATATAGTGTGTAGGTGCGAGATTCGGGTATTGTAAGGAATTCTGGATGTGGAAATTGGATTCTAAGGTTTACGGTCTAAGATGGAGTAATGATCTTCAGTTATGTTGTGTTGTCAGGATTATATGGATTTGGGTGACGTGGGATCACCCCGGGGCATGTGCATGGTAAGGTTACACAGCGGTTTGATGGCCTTGGAACGACTCTTGGCACGTTCGAGGACGAACGTATTTTTAAGAGGGGGAGAATGAAACGACCCGATCAGTCATTTTGAGCATTTGCAATTTGCTCCCGATCGGTCGCTTTGAGAATTTGTACTTTACTCGATAGTTTGAGGGTACGAGTATCTCCGCATGATGTATTATGACTTGTGTGAATCGTCAGTTTTGGTTGTCAGGTTGTTCGGAATCGATTTGGAAGAATGAACTTCATGATTGAAGCTTTAAGTTGGAAGAGTTGACCAAGTTTGACTTTTTTGTATTTGACCCTGGATCAGAGTTTTGATGGTTTAGTTAGGTCCGGATGGTGATTTTGGACTTGGGCATATGCCCGAATTTGCATTTGGATGTTTCTTGAAGGTTCTAATGTTAATTGGTTAAAGTTGGCAATTTGGAGTTTTAATGTTCATAAGTTTGACCGGAAGTTGAATTTGGTGATATCGAGTTTGGATTTTGGTTATGGGAGTTGGAATATCTTCGTTATGTCATTTGAAACTTGTGTGCAAAATTTGTGGTCATTCCGAGTTGATTTGATATGGTTCGGCACGAGTTTTGGAAGTTGAAGTTCAAAAGTTTATTAAGTTTGATTTGAGGTACGATTTGTAGTTTTTATGTTGTTTGATGTGATTGAAGCTTCGAATAAGTTTATATTGTGTTTTAAGACTTGTTGTTATGATTGAATGGGGTTCCGAGGGGCTCGGGTTTATTTTGGATTATTGGATAAGAAACTAGTTAAGTTAAGGATTTGGAGTTTGACCATGGTCAATATCGGGTCAAGTAGACCTCTTTTCGGTGTTTTGAGTGTGCGAACTTGTTCATAGCGTGTTTTATGATTGAAACGCATATATATTTTGTTTCCGGGAGGATCTGAATGAGTCTTGGGTGCTAAAACGAAAATTCTTTCATTGCTGATTTTCTGGTGTAAAATAATTACGAAAATGTCATTTTCTTATCCCTTAAATTTGAGAACTTCTTTTAAAACTTCAAAACATCATATCTCCCTTATTTTAAGTCCAAATTGGGTGATTCAAAAGCCTAATTTGACTAAAATTTCAAAAGAAATCCATTTAAGGTATCAAAAGTGAGTTTCGAAATTGTTTGGCACACTAAACGAGGCAGAATAGCTGGGCAAAAATATTTAATATCGGTGGTTTGTTCATTTGGTCATATTTTTAGATTTGTGGCTCGGATTGAGGCAATTTTTGAAGCAATTCTCACCATATGGATTGAGTTAAGTACTCTCTACTTGGTTTTGATTATAACTCATGATTCTATCTTCATTTTTGGTAATTGGATTATGAATTTTAAAGAGAAATTGGGAGTTTTTAGCCTAAAGTTTCATAGAGCGAGTTTTTGAGTTTTGAACATCGATTCAGAGTCGGATTTGAGTGAAACTAGTATGGTTAGAATCGTAATTTAATGGGTTATCAGATTTTATAAGTTTCATCGAGTTATGAGGCGCGAGCTCAGGTTGAACTTTTGGGTTGATTTTGGGCTTTTGATTAAAGATTCGACCTTTATCATTTGAAATTGTTTCCTTGGGTTTTATTTTATGTATTTGAGTTGCTTTTGGATAGTTTCGAGCCTTTCGGAGGTCGGTAGCACGAGATGATATTTTTGGAGCATCGCTTGGCTTGCTCGGTATTGGATTTGGCTTGTTCGAGGTAAGTAACACTTTTAAACTTGGTGTTGAGGGTATGAAACCCCGAATTACGTGTTATGTGATTGATGTTGAGATGACGAGCATGCTAGGTGACGTGCGTGTGAGCGTGCACCGTGTGAATTGTGATTTAGTCGTTTCGATAAAACTGTGTAGCCATCTTATCTAAACATTTTACTATACACTATCTTTTAGAGCACTTGAGCTGTAATTTATGCTAGAAATCATGTTTAGGCTATATTATGGTACTGTTGGGACCCACAATGGTCGTTCTTTGCTATTGAGTTATTTCCTTAATTGAAGTTACGTACTCAATCGAATTCATCATTTCATATCATATCTCAGTCTCTGTTATTGTATATTGTCACAACTCACATCATTGATTAAGGTTGCTTATTATTATAGCACTGTGAGCTTGTGAGACTAGATAGATTGGTGACTGAGTTGGGGCATGAGTGCATGTGACGACCCGACCAGTCGTTTTGAGCATTTGCACTTCGCTCGGTAGCTTGCGGGCATGAGTAGCTCCGATAGGTCTGGATGGTTATTTTGGACTTAGGCGTATGCCTGGATTTGCATTTGGATGTTTCTAGAAGGTTTCGACACAAATTGACAGAAATTAGAAATTTGAAAGTTTGGAAAGTTCATAAGTTTGACTGGAAGTTCACTTTGAGGATATTGGATTCGGATTGTGGTTCCAAAAATTAGGATAGCCTCTTTATGTTATTTCGGACTTGTGTGCAAAATTTGGGTTCATTCTGGGTTGATTTGATATGTTTCGGTGCGAGTTTTGGAAATTTGAAAGTTTAAAGTTCATAGATTTTGATTTGAGGTGTGATTCATCATTTCGATGTTGTTATGTGTGTTTTGAGGCCTCGAGTAGGTACGTGTTATGTTATGGGACTTGTTGGTATGCTTGGTCGGGGTCCCGAGGGGCTTAGGTATGTTTTGGATGAGGTTCGGATCATTTTTGTTAAGGCTGGCAGGTATGTTCTGGTGTGGTCGCACCTGCTGACCACTGGGCACAGGTGCGATGGCCGCATGTGTGAAGCTGAAGGCGTAGAAGTGGAATTGGTATCCCAGCGTGTGGTTGCAAAAGCAGATATTTGGGACGCATATGTGGATGTGCAGGTGCGAAGGGATGGACCGCAGGAGCGAGGTATTGCACGGGTTCGAATGGTGGCTCGCACATGTGATGTTGTAGAAGTGGATACTTTGTCCACAGATGCGAGGGTCGAGTTCTCAGGTAGTTTCGCAGATGCGGAGGTTATGTCGTAGAATTTGCCGCAGAAGCGACTAATTTGTTAGCAAAAGCGAAGATGCCTGGGCAGAAGCTATATATCGAGGTTTTGGGTTCTTTTATCATATTTTGACATGTGGCACTCGGATTGAGGCAAATTTGAAGCAATTTTCATCACAAGGATTGGGTTTCGAGCCGTTCAGAGGTTGAAACGTGCGGGATTGCATTTTTGGAGCATCGTTTGGCTTGCTCGGTATTGGTATCGGCTCGTTCAAGGTAAGTAACACTTTTAAATCTTGGAGTTGAGGGTAGAAAACCTGATTTACGTGTTATGTGATTGGTGTCGAGGTGACGCACATACTAGGTGACGGGCATGTGAGTGTGCACCGTATAAATTGTAAGTCTGTTATTTATGTGGTACTATGTAGATACCTGGTATTACCTGTAACCATGAAACTTCTACGTTCTTCAGCTACTGAGCAATGATCCATGTTAGAAACCATGTCTAGGCTACATGTTTATCTTGTTGGGACCCACAGAGGTTATTTCTGCTGTTGAATTATATGCTTTTATTCCATTACATACTTAGTCATACGCATTCATATGCATATTATATCTCAGTATCTGTACAATTTATTGACACATCATATCATCATTTTGGGCTAGTTTCATGGCATTGTGAGCCCGAGAGACTGAAGACATTGATAATTGAGTTAGGCCGAGGGCCTGAGTGTGAGTGATATTATGGGATTGGGTTACATGTCGCAGCATGTTATATTGACTATATTATGGGATCGGGATGCACGCTGCAACATGTTATATTGATTTGTGCCATGATTGGCTTGATATAGCGTTTGGGCTGAAGGAGCCACTCCGGAGTCTGCACACACCCCCAGTGAGCGCGGTTGATTATATTAAGGGGTGGATCTTCCCTGGACATGGATCTTGTCTGAATCATTTATATACATGGGTATGGATCTTCCCCACTGGCTGGATTTAGCCCTACTCAGTATTGAGTGACTGATGGTCAGTTGATGTATATATTCCGCGATGGATCTTCCCTAGGCCGGATTGGCCATATATAGTATTGAGTGGTTGAACATGATGAGAGGAAAGTGTGAGACATTGAGATTGAGTACTCTGAGAGTGTGAGTACATGAGTTCATCACTGAGGTACATGGCATTGACATGCACATATGACATACAGGCATAGAGATGCATGTATTCCTCATGTTGTACGGTATCACGTCATTCATGACTTCTCACACATTTGACATATCAGCATAGTGATATATGTTAAACTGGATACCTGGAAAGGAAAAAATGGAACATCTTATTTATTGTTGAAAGTATTTTTGGGAAAAATTACTGTTTTCAAATTTACTCATATTTTCGACGATTTCAGTAAAGGATTTGGGTTTTCATTGATATACTTGAAAAGCGGATCTATTTTTTGGGAAACTATGAATAGGCTGAGCATTTCATCTCAGAGTTTCTTCTTTTACTACTTGCTTTACATTTTTATGAACTGTTGTTGGATATTGGTGTTGGACCCGACCTTTGTTCTAGATCATCACTACTTTAAACCTAAGGTTAGGTTTGTTACTTATTGAGTACATGGGGTCGGTTGTACTCATACTACACTTCTGCACCTTGCGTGCAGATGTTGGTTGCGGAGGTTGCTGAGATCGACGAGAGCTGGATTTGAAGATGTACCTGCGCCCGGTTGTAGCTGCCTCTTGTTCACGGTAGCATTAGTATATTCAAATTTGTTTATGTAGTTTCAAAATTAGATGATGTATTTAATTGATACCAGCTTTTTAAACTCTAGTTTTAGAAGCTCATAATTTGTACTACCAGTCATTGGGGAATGTATCAGATTCAGATATTTTGTTACTTAATTACTTTAGTAATTGTTATTGGAATTGGTTAGTGGTTAAACTGGCTTACCTAGCGGGTTAGGTTAGGTGTCATCACGACTGTATGGATTTTGGGTCGTGATAGATTGGTATCAGAACTCTAGGTTCATAGGTTCTACAAGTCATGAGCAAGTGTCTTGTAGAGTCTTGCGGATCGGTATGATGACGTCCATACCAATCTTCGAGAGGCTACAGGAAATTTAGAATATACTTCCCATCTTTCTTTCCTTATCATGCGGCATTGATTCGGCTTGAAGCGTAACTCTTTGAATTCCTTCCACGCATTCGTATGCGCTTGTGAGCGATCGGTATCAGTTGTGCATCGACGGCTTGCAAATTTCATGGATGAGGTACGAGATGTGATTTTTGTGTGCTTATGATGGGCCAGTCTGGAGGACTTGAGGCCGGGTTTTGACTGTAGCTTGAGCACACAGATATTTTGATTGTGTGATCACGTGCTTTTGGACTTATATGTCCGGTAGTGTTCCTATGAGTGGAATTTGTGGCTCGATGAGTGGTTGGATGCCATTATAACGAGTATGACGCGACAACGAGAAGTGTTCATATTGTTCGAATGTGACGAGAAGAGTTTGCTTGAGATATAGAAATGACTATTGGGTGCTTGATTTCTGTCTTGATTTGACGTATAGTCTCGAGTTATGGGTGAGTTGAAGGATCTATTATGTTGTTTAGTTGTAGAGTGAAGTAGGTTTTCATGTCGTGTTATGAGTTCAGGCTTAGGAAGATTAAGTGATTGCGTAATAGTTATGATTGTGGAAGGGTATAGAGAGATGTCAGTTTGAGGCAAAGCAAGTGAGTTATCTCCTACGGGGTGTCCTGAGGTTGCGTGATCCCTATGTTGTTTTTGTAGAGATTTCTCCTTTACCAGTGAATTATATGTGTTGCAATTTGAGTTTGGACCGCTTGTAGGAGTTGGCCTGACTGTTACAAGGGGTGAATGAGAGATTTGTAAATAATTTGATGTATTAGATGGTTTGTGTTACAGAAGCTCATGAAGGATTTAGTTGAACCTCACTGCAGTATTATGGAAATAATAGAGTATGGGCATTGTGAGTTATGGCGTGTTTTAATCTATGGCTTTGGGCCAAGTGGGGGAGTCTGTTATCGACAAGTGGATTGAACATATATGTGTTGTATTGGTTTCGATTTGAGGTATAATTATGAATCAATTATGACTTGAAGAGGTTGAGATCAAGAATGACTCGGGTAAAGGAATTTCTCGATACTGGTTGTATTACACTTTATGGGTATATGAAAGCATGCAATGATTGAGTGGTTATTCTTGAAGGATGTGGTGTGCATGGAATAGGAATTTTCTTGGTCGCATTAAGGTGGGATTACTTCTTAGGGTGGTTGTGTGGTAATAGGGCACAAGTCGTTTGATCCGTTTAGTTGGTTGAATTGAGATTGGAGTAGAGTGGATGACTCTCTTGAATGGTTCTAATGGATTCAAGATTTATATGTAGCAATTGAGAATTTTCAAGATTTGTATATGGATAGAAACTAAGATTTACATTGGATGGTGTCGAGACTTGTGGCATTTCTATATAATTATGGATTCTACATTTTCAGCACTCAGGCGGGTGAAGGAAACGGCTTTCAATTCGCAGAAGGTCTATTCACATTGGGTATCTTGGTTATGGAACTTTTGGGGTGATGGAGAGATAATTCATCGGCTTATGGGCCTTAGGACGGGGTGGTTTTATGCTAGAGTTCGTGGGGTGAGTTTTGGTTAAGGATCCTGGTATTCTAGAAAGGATAAGTATCAATTTGAAGGCAATTGGAAGGAACTCAGAGAAATAGGACAACTTGGTAGTAAGTTGGATCAGTACATTAATGGATATGATTGGTTCTTTGGGTATTTATGATGTGGTGAGTCTCTACAGGTGTTTTGTGGCAGTGCTCTTGGGTTTTGGTGACCTGTGTAGCTTGGAAGAGTTAGAGAGACTCATTTTTGATGACTTGGTCATGTGTAGATAGGTTTAAAGTGTTCTCAATGGTTTCACCACGGTTCGAGTGTATATTTCCTACTGGCGTGAGGAATATGTGGCGTATAGTGATTTTCTTCGGGATGAGATCAAATGCAAGGTTCTTGGCTAATTGAGTGTGTAGTTGCTTGTGACTCGGAGTGGATTAGGAGGTTCTCGTAATTTTCATATGATGGCATAGTATATGTGGTCTATTGTGTGGGATTGAGATTTGCATGAGCAAGGTCACGATTCAGTTTTGAAGGAATGACATAAAATTCTTAGGCAGCATGGACGGTTTCATATGACTAGGTAGATGATATTACTATTTGGAATTGCTTTATGAGAGTGTACATTTCAAAAGGGGAACTGTGTTTTGATTTATGGATACTTCATTGGAATTGCGGCACTCTCCTAGTTGATCGACTGCTGATATTAAAATTTTGTTATGTGGAACAGAAGAATAATAGAAGTATTCCTCGTAGGATGATCGTGTATGAGAGATGTGTTAGAAATTCGGGCGGTGAAATTGGGATCAGATATGGTGATTTGTATGTTCTATGGATTTAGAGATTGGGAGTTCTTAGAAGCAGATTGTTTTGTGGTTGTGGTCAGATCTAGCCAAATGATAGTAAGTGTTATGATTCAGTCATTGTGGACCTTCAAATGGGTTTTTATCAAATTGTGGGTGATCAGAGTTGATTTGGGGGTCCAATGGTAGGACCAATGAGGATGTGTATTCTACACCAAGTCGGATTGGATGTCTCCATACTGCTATGGTTGAGGGATGTGCTATTCGGTTGTTGTTGAGCTTATTCGTGTTCTGAAATGATCTGTGATTTACTCTTCTATGCTACGAGGAGTTGTGATTCGTTGGTTATATGCACACATGGTGTGGTTCTATTGGGGCCTTATAGCGAAATTTGAGCTAGATGGATATTTGGCCGATGCACGACTGATTGCACATTGGGTGATGTTCTTTCTAGTTTATGGTATTGTGTTATTATTTCCTCCGTGGTTATGGTCATGCACTCGGGGTACTTGATGTCGAATTACGCGTCATTATTGATTTTGAGTATAGTGGTCGAGGATTTCATACGGACCAGTGTTTGGATGGGGTCACGCATTGCAGCGGGGTTATGTTGAGATATAATCCTTTGTGTTAGATTCGTGTGTCTTGGTTCTACTAGGTATGATGGGTTCGTAGCATTTCGGTTGTGGGGGTACTTGTTGAACTTGCATGATGGTTCTTTTGTTTGAGACATTTTCCATGTTTGAGTACATTTGAATTATTGTGTATGGGCGCATAGATTGCACGGTTTGTGGCTCTGGAGAGTATTGGTGTTTCCTGTCAATAGGGTAGTTGGTATTTGATAAGATGAAGTCGTCGAATCTAGGATGGGTGCTATCTAATTTGATTGCGGTATATTTGGAAGGATAATATTGGAAGTCGGCTTAGAAATGGCTATGGTCCTTGTCGAAGGAGAGGGAGCTCCATGACTTTTTGCTTTGATGAATGGTTATGAGTTTTTGCGTGTTCTTTCGTTATCGACAATGTACGAAGGTTCTAGAACGAGGTTTTGTTTGCTATGAGGTTTATTACCGGAGTTGGGTTGTTTTGGGCAGCTACTGTGATTGGAGATTTTGCTATGAGTATTTTGAGTTATGCATTATATCATGTGATTACATCTTAGGTTATGGATATGGCTTGATACAGCTTGTTCAGACCTTTACAATGTGTAGATGCGAGATCCTTATCTTATAGAAAATTCCGGATGTTTGAAATTGGATTCTAAGGCTTATGGGCTAGGTTGAATTAAGAAATTTCAATTATGTGGTATTATCAAACCTATATGGGATACAGTGACGTGGTATCACCCCTGGGTATGTGCATGTTAAGTTTACACAGCGGTTTGGTGGCTTTGGAACAACTCTGGGCACGTTCGAGGACGAACGTATGTTTAAGTGGGGGAGGATGTGACGGTCCGACCGGTCATTTTGAGAATTATACTTTGCTCGGTATCTTGCGGGCATGAGTAGCTCTGTATGATGTATTATGACTTATGTGAACCGTCAGTTTTGGTTTTCAGGTTATTCGGAATCGATTTGGAAGAATGAATTTCATTGTTGAAGCTTTAAGTTGGAAGAGTTGACCAAGTTTGACTTTTTGTGAATTTGACCCTAGAACGGAGTTTTGATGGTTCTGGTAGGTCCGGGTGGTGACTTTGGACTCGGGAGTATGACCGGATTTGCATTTGGATGTTTCTAGAAGATTTCGGCACAAATTGGCCGGAAATTGGAAATTTGAAGGTTTGAAAAATTCATAAGTTTGACCAGAAGTTGACTTTGATGATATCGAATTCAGATTGTAGTACCGTAAATTGGGATAGCTTCTTTATGTTATTCAGGACTTGTGTACAAAATTTGGGTTCATTCCGAGTTGATTTGATATGTTTCCGCGCGAGTTTTGGAAATTTGAAAGTTCAAAGTTCATAGATTTTGATTTGAGGTGCAATTCGTCATTTTGATGTTTTTATGTGTGTTTTGAGGCCTCAATTAGGTCCGTGTTATGTTATGAGACTTGTTGGTATACTTTGTCGGGGTCCCGAGGGGCTCAGGTATGTTTCGGATGAGGTTCGGATCGTTTAGGATCATTTTTGTTAAGGCTAGGCAGGTCTGTTCTGGTGTGGTTGCACCTGCGGACCACTGGGCACAGGTGCGATGGCCGCATGTGCAAAGCTGAAGGCGCAGAAGCAGAATTGGTATCCCAGCGTATGGCTGCAGAAGCGGAGATTTGAGAAGCATATGCGGATGTACAGGTGCGAAGTGACGGAGTGCAGGAGCGAGGTATTGCACAGATGTGGATGGTGGCTCGCACCTGTGATGTCACAGAAGCGGATACTTTGTCCGCAGGTGTGAATTTCGAGTTCTCAGGTAGTTCCGCAGAAACGGAGGTTATGTCGCAGAAGCTACGCCGCAGAAGTGGCTAATTTGTTTGCAAAAGAGAAGATGCATGGGCACAAGCTATATATCAAGGTATTGGGTACTTTTATCATATTTTGAGATGTGGGACTCGAATTGAGGCGACTTTTGAAGCAATTTTCATCATAAGGATTGGGTTTCGAGATGTTCAGAGGTCGGAACGCACGTGATGGCATTTTTGGAGCATCGCTTAGCTTGCTCGGTATTGATATTGGCTCGTTCAAGGTAAGTAACATTTCTAAACTTGGTGTTGAGGGTATGAAACCCCGAATTACGTGTTATGTGATTGGTATTGAGGTGACGCACATATTAGGTGATGGGTGTGTGGGCGTGCACCGTGTAATTGTAATTCTATTCGGTCTTACCTGTAAACATGAAACTTCTACGTTCTTGAGCTATTGAGGTGTGATCTATGTTAGAAACCATGTCTAGGCTACATGTTTATCCTGTTCGGACCCACAAAGGTCATTTCTATTGTTGAATTATCTGCTTTCATTGCATTACATATTCAGTCATGTGCATATTATATCTCAGTCTCTGTACAACTAATTGACACATCATATCATTATTTTGGGCTAGTTTCATGGCATTGTGAGTCCGAAAGACTGGAGAGATTGATGACTGAGTGAGGCCGAGGGCCTGAGTGTGAGTGATATTATGGGATCGGGCTGCACGCCACATCAGGTTAGATTGATTTGTGTCATTATTGGCTTGATATAGCGCTTGGGCTGAAGGAGCCCCTCCGGAGTCTACACACACACCCATCCTCCAGTGAGTGCGGTTGATTATATTAAGGGATGGATCTTCCCTGGACATGGATCTTGTCCGAAGCATTTATATACCTGGGGATGGATCTTCCCTGGACATGGATCTTGTCCGAAGCATTTATATACCTGGGGATGGATCTTCCCCACGGGCTGGATTTGACCCTACTCAATACTGAGTGACTGATGGTCAGTTGATGTATAATCCCGGGATGGATCTTCCCCGCGCCGGATTGGCCATATATAGTACTGAGTGGTTGAGCATGATGAGTGAAAAGTGTGAGACAGTGAGATTAAGTACTCCGAGAGTGTGAGTACATGAGTTCATCACTAAGATACATGGAATTGACATGTACATATGACATACAGGCATAGAGATGCATTTATTCCTCATGATGTATGGTATCACGTCATTCATGACTTCTCACATATTCACATATGAGCATAGTGATATATGTTACACTGGCTACCTGGAAAGAAAAAATGAAACATCTTATTTATTGTTGAAAGTATTTTTGGGGAAAATTACTGTTTTCAAATTTACTTATATTTTCGACGACTTCAGTAAAGGATTTGGATTTTCACTAATATACTTGAAAAGCTGATCTATTTTTTGGGAAACTGTGAATAGGCTGAGCATTTCATCTCTGAGTTAATTCTTTTATTACTTGCTTTACATTGTTATGAATTGTGGTTGGATAATGGTGTTGGACCCGACCTTTATTCTAGCTCGTCACTACTTTCAACATAAGGTTAGGTTTGTTATTTATTAAGTACATGGGGTCGGTTGTACTCATATTATTCTTCTGCACGTCGCGTGCAGATGTTGGCTGCGGACGTTGCTGAGATCGACGAGAGCTGGATTTGAAGATGTACATGCATTCTAGTTGTAGCGGCCTCTTGTTCATGGTAGCCTTAGTATATATAAATCTCTTTATATACTTTTCGAACATATGATGTATTTAATTCATACCAGCTTTATAAATTCTAGTCTTAGAAGTTTATGATTTGTACTACCAGTCCTTGAGGAATGTATCAGATTTAGATATTTTGTTACTTAATTGCTTTATTAATTGATATTCGAATTGGTTAGTGGTTAAATTGGCTTACCCAGTGGGTTGGATTAGGTGCCATCACGACCGGATGGATTTTGTGTCGTGACAGTGTTGTGCATTATACACACACACACAGGCTGAGCATTTCATCTCTGAGTTAATTCTTTTATTACTTTCTTTACATTGTTATAAACTGTTGTCGGTTATTGGAGTTGGATTCTGACCATTGTCCCAACTCGTTATTACTTTCAACCTAAGGTTAAGTTTGTTACTTATCGAGTACATGGGGTCGGTTGTACTCATACTACACTTCTGCACATTGCATGCAGATGTTGGATGTTGATGTTGTTGTGCACGGCGGGAGCTGAATTTGAAGATGTACATGTGTTCCGATCATAGTTGCCTCTTGATCTTGGTAACTTTAGAATTTTAATCTGTTCATGCATAGTTCAAACAGATGATGTACTTTATTTCATACCAGCTTTGTAAATTCTAAATCTTAGACGCTCATGATGTGTACTACCAGTCATTGGGAAATTCTTGTATAAAAGCAGTTGTATTATCATTTCTTTTCTTTATAAATCTCATTAAATTGGTTGGTTGCTAATTGGCTTACCTGACGGGTTGGGTTGGGTGCCATCACGACTAGTTAGATTTTGGGTCGTGACACATTAAGATAATACTAAATACTTAATTTGTTTAACAGTTTGATATTATTTTAAAAAAAATTACTATTAAGTATTTATTTCTTTCATAACGATTTGTATGTTAATTTGTTATATTTTACACAAATACCCGGCAACGTTTCTTTTGTACTGACAACTAAATATTTTATGATTCATATTTAATAATACATTTACTATACACTTATTGATTTATATTTGATTCGTAATTGATTACTTTAACCGAGTTCGTTAATGAGAACATGTAATTATTGTTCTACACTAAAGATCACTAAAAGCACACTACTATAAATGACAATAAATTATAAATTAAAATTTATTCACAAACCTACTATACTAAAGGGTACTACATAACATTAAACGATACTAAAGTCACAAAATATTGTTGTGCAATTATAAAAATAGTAAACATGTAACACAAATTGTGCAACAACTATATAACAAAGGTATAATAAATAATTTTCATACAAATTTGCTAAACATTAAACTATCTCGGATAAAAAAATAAAAAATTCAAAAAATGTCACAAAACAATCACAAAATCATACAATACAATGATAACAACTAATTAGTTAATTATATATATCACTTATACTAAAAAAGTCTTGTGGCATACCTCTTTCTGATTTTTTTTTAACAGAGAAATAATGAAGCTTTGACCACCGAATCGGACAATAAACGAGATGCATTCCACGAGGTACCCTTGAATCGGGTGTTCGATCGATACAATAATGATGGGACAAGATTTCGTGAAAGGTGTGGGCTCCAATGGAGTTTTCTCTTTTAAAAATGTGGGGGGGAGGGGAGGGGAGGGGGAACCTTTTTTGGTTTCTGTCGTGAAGAAGATGACTACTTTATTTAAATGGGTATAACACATGAATTACTATACCTGATTGTCTTTTTATATTCAGGTATAACTTATGTATTTGATGCGCTATACTTAGTCTTCGACCGCCTTTTCAAATTAAGGCATGCGTTATACTTTAGTGGGAAAATTTATCGTTAAAGTATAGTGCATAAATTTCATGCGCTATATATAAAAATGTTCTCATATTTTTATTCACCTTTGTACACTTTGATTACGGACTATGGAAACAAACCTTAGAGCAGTTAGCATCTAAATTAAAGGACATATTGAAAGAAGGTAACATCTCTTAATTTTATGGTACAGTGGTCGCAAAATCAGTTTGACATCTTAATCAGTACTTGACATGTCTCTTCAAGCTAGAAGCTTCAATTTTTATGGTATATTCAAAACAATGGAAAATAACAATTGACTCAGTACTGCCAGGCCACGTAATTTACCTTTACATCAAGGCATTTGAGGTCACATGCCAAACTCCCTATCAATTCTTCAATAGGGTTTGGCTTAAGTTGCTAACTCAAACTTTAGTTTTAGGATAGGTATAGAACAAAATTCGGCAAGATAAATTATCATGTATGTAGCTCTATTGATTTTATTTTTTTTACTTTTTTCCTTGAATTTTTTCTTTTGGTGTGAATGAGAACACGTATAGACAAAGGCTCAAACTCGAAAGGTCAATTTCCGTTATACTATTTAACAAAAAGAAAATTGGTTAATTAAGTGAAACTGGATATAAATTTGTTTATTAATTATACTTTCTTTTGTGAGATAAAGCATGATTGAATGTCATAGTTAGTCCCTGGTCTACTAAGAATGGCCAATAATTGCCCACTTCAAGAAACATCATGGCATATCAATTCATGATGAAGAAAAATTCGCGTTTGAGCGAAAGCAACTTTGTATAATGTATGGTGAAAGAAGCCACTAAATCAACCACACACACACACACAAAAAAAAAAAAAAAAAATCAAAACTATGATTATAAAATTTATCGTTCATTAATTATTTGAACCGTAATTTCACTGATGCTAAGATCTTATTCAATCACGTGAGGGTAAGGAAACGAAAAGAAACTTTAAAAACGAAAAAGTAAAAATAAGAAGGAAGGAGTGGGATGGCACGAAGATGTTTTCAAGAAAAAGATTTTATATCAAGAAACATTTTTTTCTTACAAATATCTTAACTTTTAACTTCATATTATTTGCATCAACTGATACTTAACATTAATATTGATTTGTACAAGCTTTTTTTATCAAAATACTCTTCGATTTGCTAGTATGATTATCAATTTATAATTTAATGTAATTATATTATGCTGAAAAATATGTATACATCAAGGCACCAAACATATCCGGAAATCATTTTTCTTAGAACATGACTTTCATCGTACAAAACATGTATTTACACTTGCTCAAAAAACTAAAAGTTACTTTGGTATCACCATCTTTTGTTGTTTCTAAATTTCTAAATTCCACAAAGAATCCCAGAAGCTTTTAGGAAAAAAATGACAACTCGCCCGGGCTTCCGATTTATAATAGTATTACTCGCCAAATCCTTTGCTAAATAGTAACCTGACTTGACTTCATAGTTTTCAGATTTTGAATAACACCAAATTAATCTATCATTAAGACCTATGATGGATATCGGAATAGACAAAATTACATCTACATCTTCAGGTTCAAAGTTCATACTTATCTCATGAAGTTTTCAGGTATGCATATCTTCGTCAATTAAGTCGGCAACCTTAAGATATAAATTGTTTTGTATTTGAATACTTTTTGGACCCAAGGATCAGTCCAAACATTTATATTTTTTCGATCAAAAATCCTCCACTTTAGTCTAGTAATTAATAGATCTCTTCCCCACAAAATACTTCTCCATATCCATGATCCAGTAGATGATGTAGAACGTCAAGGAAAGTTGAGTTGGGAAAGTATTTTCTTTTAAGTATTCTTGCTAACAACAAATCCGGGTACGATAATATACGCCAAGCTTGTTTAGCTAACAAAGCCATATTGAAAGCCTTTAAATCCCTGAATCCTAAGCCCTCCTTGATTTAGAATCACATAATCTTTTCCATTTCTCAAAATGCATCTTCCTTTTATTCTCAGTTTGTCCCCACCAAAAGTTAGTAAAACGAGATGTAATCTCCTCGCACAGACCATCAGGGAGTTAGAAGCAAGACAAGGCATATGTAGGGATTGCTGCAAGTACAGATTTAAGCATTACTTCTTTCCGTGTTGTACTTAAAAATTTACCCTTCCATCCTTTTATTTTGTCTTGACTCTATCCTTAATAAACTCTACCATTTTTTTCTTTGATCGTCTCACGATAGCTGGTAATCCTAAATACATACCCATTTCATTTCTTTGTTGTTGTCTAGGTAAGGAAAATATCTCTACTTTCTCTTCCTTCGTTACATTTCTACTAAAACAAATAGCATATTTATCTAAACTAACCACTTGCCCAGAACTTTGTTCATGTTTCCTTAGAATCTCAGCTACATGGACGGCGTGAGCGTTCGCTGAATAGAATATCAAAGAGTCATCTGCGAAAAATAAATGAGTTAAGATCGGCCCATGTATATTTAACTTTACACCTTGAATTTTATTTTGGGTTTCAGATATCTTCAACAAAGTAGAGAAACCTTCCGCACATATTAAAATTAGATAAGGTGATAGCGGATCTCCTTGTCCTATTCCTCTAGTCGGCCTAACTAATCAAACTATCTCCCATTTATATTAAATGTAGGTAGGGGTATAAATACATTGCATAATCCATTCTAAAAATCTGGTATGAAAATCCATTCGCAAAAGCATTATTTGAATATAAATCCATTCAACTCTGTCATAAGCTTTTGACATATCTAATTTCATTGCCATAAAATTCTCCCTACCTCTGCGTTTATTTTTTAGAAGATGCATAAATTCATGTGATAAGATAACATTATCGGTTATTTGTCTACGTCCAACGAAAGTTGCTTGAGTCGGAGATATAACCTTAGTTAAATAATGTTCATTCTCGTAGCAAGAATTTTTGCAATAATTTTATAAAGAGTAGAACATAAACTTATGGGTCTAAATTACGATACTAAGGTAGGGCTTTTAACTTTAGGTACGAGAGTGATTAAAGTATGGATCCACGAAGGAATTAGGTATATTGTAGTGAAAAAATTATTAATAGCTTCATAAATCTCCTTTGATATAATATTCCAATATCTTTGAAAAAATAATGGAGTCATTCCATCCAGACCTGGCGCTTTAAGAGGATGCATAGCGAACACCGCATTCTTTACTTCCTCTTCACTAACATCTTTTATGAGTTCTCAATTTATAGAGTCACTAATCGTTACATTGACATGATTCAAAATACTTTCGAAATTTATCGGGTTAGAAGTAGAGAATAGTCTATCATAATTTGCCTCAACTTCTTGAACTATTTCAGTTTAATCATTCACCCATCTCCCATCAGATGTTTGGAAACTCCTAATTATATTTCTTCTTCTTCTTTGTAAGGTTGCCATGTGAAAATAGGACGTATTTTTATTGCCATCAAGCAACCATAAGACTCTCGACTTTTGTTTCCAGAAAATCTCTTCTTCTTTATAAGCTTGGCTTAATTCCTTTTTTAACAAGCTAAGTTTTTCCAATCAAAATTATTAGCATCACTTCTAAGGTCTGCAATCTGTTTCTTAATACTAATAATTCTCTTTCTAGCATTACCATTTCCTCTCCTTACCCAAGCCACTAAGGATCTACGACACTTCTTTATTTTAAAGTTAACTCGAGATTGCTCGAACCCAATATAGTCATAAGACCAAGCTTCAGATATAATATTCTGAACCTCTTCACGATCAATCCACCTCTTATCAAAATAAAACGTCTTTTCTTCTTAATTTGTTCAGCATGTGAAGAACAAAATTAACAAAGAATGATCAGAAGCCTTAGTATCAAGATGAGTTAAATTAGCCTCTTCAAACTTTATTTTTCAATTAGGAGAGAGTAGGACCCTATCTAACCTTTCTTGAATAATACCCTCATTTTCCCGATAGCACCATCAGGTCCAAGGTTTTCCTTTATAACCCAAGTCAATTGCACCTAAATTCCAAATAAAATTCTTAAAGTCTCTAAAGGTTCAATTTTCTCTAATTTTTCCTCCTTATTTTTCCGAATCATCAAGAATATCATTAAAATCACCGACTAAGACTCCGAAGGTGCCAGTATGAAATTTTTTTAATTAATTCTTGCATTTAAGATCGACGATTAATTCTATCCGTAGATACACTATGTAAAATTACAGGCTCCCCCGTTTCTCAAGTGCTAACAAAATGACAAGGGCAAGTATTTGCTGTTGTTTTTTAATGTTAGAAAGGGCCACAACTTAGGGACCCTCCAACACCAAATTGTCTCATTTTTCCACTGCCGTATGTCCCTTAGAACATGGAGTAAATTATGGCACCTTTCCTTACTACTATAAGTTCTCTACTTCCTCTCTCTCCTTTCCCACTATCCCTTTTTTCTTCCTTAATTTGCCACATATTATTAGCACTTCAAGAAAAACACATATATAGCAACAAATCCTAAAAGGGATCAAAGAAAGGTTTGATTCAAGATATGGAAATAGAGTTGGCAAAGTGCGATTGTTGTGGGCTGAAAGAAGATTGTACAAAAGACTACATTAGTGAAGTGAAGGGGAATTTTGAGGGAAAATGGCTATGTGGATTGTGCTCAGAAGCTGTTAGATATGAAGTTAACAGAGAGAATTATAAGAAGCAATTTCTTGGAATGGAAGAAGCTGTAAAAGCTCATATGTCTTTTTGTGGGAAATATAAGTCTAATAATCCTGCAGTTGATGTAGCTGATGGAATGAGGCAGATGCTAAGGAGAAGGTCAGGTGATTTGTCAACAACTTCTCCTTCTAAAAAGTATACAAGATCAATAAGCACATCTCAAGTTAGAGATGAATCTTCTTTCACCTATTATTAGTTAGACAAGGAAAAAACGTAGGGAGCGCTTCCTTTTGTCCCATGCAGTACAAATTTAAATTAATCGAGCCAATGAATTTCGAATAATCTCAATCACATCTTTATCTTGTACAGACAATGTTATAAATTTCAGTTAGTAACGTTGCAGATAGTTTTGTTTTTTATCTTTTGTTATTTCGATCTGTTAGTGAACTATTATATATCTTCAAGGGGAAAGTATATCCTCGATTTCCTCCCATGGTAATGAAGTTTTTAATAAGTCTAATGGCCCATTAACACAGTTTTCTTCTCTTTTTGACAAAAGATCTAGGAAAAGAAAAGTTAAATTTAGATTATCATTTGTTCTCATAATATATTCAGAATAATATTGGATCTTTCTTTGTGCAAAAGGATATTTCTTTTACCGCTAAAATCATTCAGAAGAGCCCAATGCCAGATCGTGCTCTTTAAAATATGTATGGTCAACTTAATTAATATCCGCTAAAGCTGCAGAAATATACTTTTAGAAGCATGATGATACATATTGTACTAATAAGATGAATTAGTCACAATTATTTACAAGATATGTGATTATTAAAAAAAAGTTTTAAAATATTATACTTCACCATTTTAAAGTCTGGTTCAAGAGATTAAGCTTAACTTTACTCTCATATACCAAATGATAACTTGGATAATCATCTACTAATTGACCCGTTTACGTTCTAATCTAGCTAGAGGATGACTCACCACAACACTTTCTGCTGTAAAATAGTTTTAGTTCACCAACTTTGTTAAAAATCTACAAAATGGTCTATGCGACTCAACTAACTCCCACTATGATTACATGATTTCAGCAAACTAAATATAATTTAATCGATTTAATACAATTTTCCTAGCTCGAATCCGAGTCTTTGGTTAAGCTGCTTGGTGATATTTTGGTTCCTTAGGTACAAGTTACAACGCAAATAAAAAAGTGCTAGAAGTGTCTGATAATGTTAATCGAAAATGAAGTATGAAGGCAATCATTGGTTCACAGTTTGCAGAGTCTAATTTTTGGGCCTAAGATAATAGCTTATACTGTACATAAACTATTATCAACTATCATATTTAATTAATGTTTATTTTCACTTTATTTTTATCACTAATGATTTAATATAAATAATAAGTGCGGTAAGTTTTCTTTCTTATCGTATCGCTATAGTACACTACACAACTTCACGCGTTCCACCAACATATATGTTTTGGAATTGCCTATATAATATTTGAAATTGATCATTTTGCTCTCTATTTGACTGCAGAGGCAGCTTGATGAATCGGTGGCCTAAAATTAAATCTTAAAAAAAACTCTAAATTTAATTAATAAAATTTTATATATTGATTTCTGCTCTCTTCGTTTTGTAAAGATGGTGTGCGGAACCATCTTTTACATATCCTGACTATGCACTTGACTTATTACTAACAACTACCATCAAATGTAGCTCGTAATTTTATTCACCAAAATTTCGACAAATATTAACAACTAATTAAGAAACTTTTTTGGAAGTTCTTATTATCTAATAATCTCAATTTTGTATTACTAAAAAGATGTAAAAATAACTTCATACATTTGGACTAGTTAAGTATATTTTGAATTGAAAAAGTAGCTTTGATACATTTTTTATAAGAAATAATCAATTCTAAAAATACTATAAAAGACTTTACTTCATTTTTTATTATCGATATCGTCATCAAATTATTCTTTCTCACATATGGTGCGTTTTATAAAATTCAAGTATTTATGTAAATAGCCTTTCTCTTTAAGTAACCTCTATCACATTTCAAACGGAAGCATAAATTACTATTTTTTAATAATATAATTGTACACTCTGTGCAATACTAAATGTTGGTCTGAGTAGCTGTTGTTTTGATAATTGACAAAGGAACACATGTATGAATCAGGTCCATGAACAGTATACACAGGGCACGAGCAGATTCAAGCACAAGCATGCACGTGAAGGGGAGAGTTAAAAGTTGAAGATAACTAGAACTCTTCCACCATGGAAGAGTAAAGCACTAGAACTCTAGCTAGTTAATCTGTTGCGGAATATCGTGGGCTAACTAGCACACAATCACACACAAAGCAAATAGAGAAGAAAAATCAACACAAGGATTTAACGAGGTTCGACTAAGTCTAATCCTCGGAACAAAAGCAGAGAGAGTTTTCCACTATGAATGAGAAGAAAAGCACAGTACAATCTATAGGATCCCCAACTACAACCCCTATATATAGATCTCAAATAGTCTCAAGCCTATAAGATAAAGGTTTCCCAATCTGACAAGGACAATAGCTTTTCTTTTCTCAAATCTATTAGGACAATGAATTTTCCTAAATCTATAGGGATTATGGGTTTCCTGAAAATACAAGGAAATAATTCAAGCCACAAATAACAAATCTTTCCCTTGGCTTGAATTCTCTTCATCAACAGGAACAACGTCTCTCTACCTTTCCCACAGCCCTCCCAAGGGCTCCATCCATTGCCGCACACATTAACCAAGTCTAGGCAACGCCTAAACTTGTTAAGAGACTTAATCTCTTCAACCATAGCACTAATCTGTCGATTTGGTTCTGTACCCGAAATAGTTTCTGGATAGCTATAACACTCAAACGCATCAACGGTTTCTGCAACTGCCAAAGCAAATCCCACGGGATTCGTATATCAAAGAAGATTCCCATCAACTACGTTTGCAAACCTTTGCGGTCGGTTGATCACTCTCTTCTCTTTGCCTGTTGCAATGTTATATGGTTGTTGTTGCGCATGTGCATCAACATTATCATCTTGATCAATATTTTGCACCTCATCCACTTCCTCTACTTTAGAACTACTGGGCTGAGCTGGTGGAGATTCAATTTCTAGCTCTATGAGGTCACTGACACCATGATCTGTTTCTACTATCACCTTCTCCCTCTGAATGTCCAGTGCGGCAGATTCATTGAATGTTACATCCCTACTGATAATTAACTTTGGAGTCTTTTGATCTGTGCACCACAACCTATAACCTTTCACTCCGGTTGCATACCCTAGAAATATGCACTTCTTTGCCCTCAGCTCAAGTTTTCCATCCCTCACCTGAGCATAAGCAGGACAGCCAAATATCCTTAAATTTGAATAATCAGCAGGCGAACCGGATCATACCTCAAAATGAGTTTTGAACTCATTAGATGTGGATGGAGATCTGTTGACCAAATAACAAGTTGTATTGATCATGAGTTTGAAAGAATGATTTGTGCCCTATCACAAAGCGTTCTATTCATACGTTCTGCAACACCATTTTGTTGTAGTGTTCCGACACAAGTGTGGTGTCTCACTATGCCCTCTCTGCTGTAGAAACTATCGAACTAAGAATTGTAAAATTCCAACCCATTTTCAGTTCGAAGACGCTTAAATTTTCTTTCCGTCTGCCTCTCAACCATCATCTTCCATTTAATAAATGTCGGAAATGCCTCATTTTTTTCCCCAGAAAATACACTCACACCATCCTTGAGTAATCATTAATCAAAGTCATAAAATACCTGGCACCACTCTTGGAGGAAACTCTGTTTGGACCCTACAAGTCAGAGTGTATATAATCTAACTTGTCTCTGCTCTTGTGCCCGGCTTTCTTGCAGAAATTTACCCTTGTCTGTTTACCAAACACACAATGCTCACAAAAATTCAAAACTTGATTTTTGTACTCATTCAGCGAATTCTGCTTACTCAAAAAAGACAATCCATTATTACTCATATGGCCAAGTCGCAAGTGCCACAACTAAGACTGATTCAGATCACTTTTCCCAGAAGCTACAGCAGCTTCCCCTTCAACCACACTGGCCTGAAGATGATACAATTTAGAATGTAGTTTACCCTTCATGAGTACTATGGAGCCTTTACACACTTTAAGTATTCCATTCTCGGAGTGAAATTTATACCCTTGATCATCCAAATTCGAAAAAGAAATCAAATTTCTCTTTATCCGAGGAACATGCCAACACTCAATGTTCTGATAATTCCGTCGAACATTCTCAATTTGATGTTACCAACCCCTCTACTGGTAATGGATTATCATCTCCCATGTATACAGTCTCACTCATTTCTTGTAAGTTGCAAACCAATCTTGTGTGGACACATGTGGAAAGTAGCACCAGAATCAAGAACCCAAGAATTCTGCCCATGACTAGAACTCACAGCACAGATTTTCTCCTATATAATCACTATCATCAGAATTATTGCAAGTGTCAACAATATTTGCCGAATTATCTATTTTCTATTTCCCTCTTTTCTCCTTCAGCTTAGGACAATCACTCTTGTAATTACCTTGTTCCCGCACTCATAACAGTTTTGCTTCCTTGTTCTAGACTTTGATTTGGTGGTTGACTTTTTCCTGTTAAAGTCTTTTTGTTGTGTTCTTCCTTTAATCGCAAGACCCCCGCCCAAAATTCTGCTGTCTGAAAAGCTCTTTTTCAACTCTTTAGATTTTAGTGCATTACTAACATCTTCCGGTGAAATTTAGTCTTTCCTATATAGGAGCGTATCGGCAAAAGTATCATAAGACGGTGATAAAGAACATAACACAATCAAGGCCTAATCCTCACTCTCAATTTTGATATCCACATTCTTCAGGTCCATTATAATTGAATTAAACTCATCAAGGTGAGTTTTAACAGGTGTACCTTTGTTCATACAGAGATTGTATAACCTCTTTTTAAGGTAGAGATGGTTTGTCAGGGATTTCTTAGAATACAGATCTTCCAGCTTCTTCTATGTTGTTGCTGCAGAAGTTCCTTGGGCAATTTCCCGAAGAACGCTATCTGTAACGCTCATGAAGATCGCACTCAAATCCCTCTCCTTCAGGTCTGCCTTATTTGTCTCTTTCATCTCTTCAGAAAAATCCTCATCAATTGTCTTCCATACCCTTGTAACACCAGAGACAATTTCATCCTAATCTTCCATAGCCTGAAACTAGAACCCCCGTCAAATTTCTCTACTTCGTACTTTGTTGAAGATGATGAAGACATCTTAACCCTAGATTATATGTAGAAACTCGAACCTTGCTCTGATACCAATTATTGCGGAATATCGTGGGTTAACTAGCACACAATCACACACAAAACAAATAGAGAAGTAAAATCAACACAAGGATTTATTGAGGTTCGCCTAAGCCTAATCCCCGAGACAAAAGCAGAGAGAGTTTTTCACTATGAATGAGAAGAAAAGCACAGTACAATCTATAGGATCCCCAACTACAACCCCTATATATAGATCCCAAATAGTCACAAGCTTATAAGAGAAAGGTTTCCCAATCTGACAAGGACAATAGCTTTTTCTTTCCCAAATCTATTAGGACAATGGGTTTTCCTAAACCTATAGAGATTATGAGTTTCCTGAAAATACAAGGAAATAATTCAAGCCACAAATAACATAATTCTTATTCTACTAACTCTATATATTTTGGTTGTGTTCTCTTTTACAGGTGACGCACAAACTCTGAAGTTAAGCAAGAATTGAAAGCAAAATAGCAAGGGATTTTGCAAACAATTCCTGTGTGTTTCAAGTGTGCGAACCTGAAGCTACATGAACAAGATAGAAAAACCAGTTCCAAGTGTCTGTCTTTTATTCTAGTTCAAGTGTAGTAGGGCTTTTGAGTTGTACCTTTCAACTTTCTTTAGAAGCATTTGTACTAGGTACTTTGAGTTATATTGTTCAAGTTAGAGTTAACTTGAAGCAGTCGCAACAACCTGTGGCGTGTTGCTACAAGGGTTAGAGATAATCATTAGGTTTACAAGAGTCCGTAAACATTGTTTTTTTGGCTTAGAATTGCAGTGAAATTTTGCGAAAAATCCTACTGGGAAGTAGGTTGTGATTTTTAATCTTTTGAGCCGGGTGTTTTTCACGTAAAATACTTGTGTTCTTTACTTTGTGCATCTCTTATTTCAAAACTGTAGTGTAAGAAACTCATAGAAGAATCGGGTCCTTCTATAATCCATGCACGCGAAAAATTAGATACCACACAAATCACTCCCTTTTGTGCAGTATTGAAGTACAAAACATCATTGGATAAGGTAAATTTGGGACATTTAATTTGGGGGCCTAAAGCAATTGCCTTAGTGACATGCCCCTAGAGCCGGCAGATGTTTGACTTTTGGATCATTCACATTCTCTTTATTAGCAAATCGTCTCCTATTTGCCCTTATTCATCACTAATAGGTGAAGTGTATGAAGTCAAATTGAAAATATTCAAATTTTCTCAACGTTATCGGGCTTAAAATTATCCTCAGGATAAAATTCCATTTAGGGATATAGAACAAAAAAGGAGATAATTATCTTCCTCAATTTTAATTTACGGAAAAGGTCCAAACTGTCCTTGTATTTTAAATAGAATAATTATACCCTCCTTTTTCCTTCTTTTTTTTTTTCCTATAGAAAAATAGTGTTAGTTGTTGATCACCGGACTCTTGTTCAGGAACCGTCTATATGCAAAAGGATCTATGATTCGGGGTAGAGCTGAATAATGGCGGCGGAAGCTCTCTTGGAACTGCAAGAAATTCTCACCTCCAGAAAGGTAGTGAAGTAGTAGTATTTTTTTTAAGCTGTACATTCCCACTACTTTCAAATGGGCATTCATCTTTGCCCTAAATTCTCACTTCTTTTGTAGCTGTACATTTGATCATCTTTTCTTCCCTCTGTTTACGCAGGCAGTAATTTACCATATTATTATTCTATTTTCTCTGTCATTTTTTCGGAATTTTTATTTCCGTTAATCAGGCTGCATTTTCTTTTCAAATTTATTGCGTCTTGATTCTTTATTTGCTGGTATATTTAACTTTTGTATAATGATATATATATATTTGTAGGAGGCTCTGACGAGAGACGAAGCTAAACTACTTAATTCATTGCAGCAAGATGCTGTGAGAAATTTTGGAATTGGTGCCATCGGTGCTTCCATTGCCACTTGGTTTGGTACATTTCCTCATAGACTTGTATTACATTTTCAATATGGTGGTGTTTGATTGGATAATAGTGTTATAGTAAAATTAGTTTGATAGAGAAAATATAACATTAAAGTTTATAATTGAACAGCTAAATGAATCTTGAATGCTATTAGAGGAGTGTTGTCAAGCATTTGGGACGTGCCGAAATAAAATGACATAATACAGAATGGCATTAAAGGGGTATAATGGGAGTTACACTGAAGCTTTCTGTGAATTTAGTTTTGAAGAAGAAGGTTCCATCTTCTACTTGTCATGCTTCCTGAAATTGTTTATTAGAAGCTGAGATCATCAGGTACATACTATGAGTAGGAAGTGGAATTAATGCAATGGATTTGAAAGTATCAAACTTCTCTTGTTTGAAAAGATGAAGCATATTGAAAACGATATTACCCTTATTAAATAATAGAAAGATTTAGCAGAAATATGTAATATACCCTCCTAGAAAGATCATTGCAGAATAAATGGGCAATGGTTAGAAGAGGTGCTCCAGGGTCTAGAAGAAATAAGGTTATTAGGTAAACCAGAAAACAGGCCATATCCAGACATGTGTGAAGCGTTAAAGGTGGTGTTCTGTATTGCATCCATTCTGCTTGCATAAATTGTGTCTTTTGTTTCTTTTTCTTGTTTTCTTCAGTATTTAATTGAACATCTAATAAAGTTCTCTCAATCTGTTTCTTTGCAGTGACCAGAAGGCTGAATAACCTAATGCGCATCAATCTCACAGCAGGTAAGGTCAAACTGCAACTTCATTGTAAATCTTTTTTGAGATTGAGTGAGATTGTTCTTCATGTTTTCCGTTTCTACCTATATGTTTGTCACCCTTGATTCCCTATCTGGTTTCTGTCCATGTAAATTTGTGGATCTGGTCGGCAGTGATGTATTTTAGGATGCCTTTCGTCGACTCGAGTTCAAGTTCACAGTAAGTTTGTTTTTAAACATTTATGATAAGGGAGTAAAAACTGAAGGGAGTCAATTTCAAGGGACTAAATATTAAGCAGGTCATGTTAATTTCTCTGTTGCCTCACATTATCTTGTACTTGAACAAAGGATGTTGATAAAATTATACAGTAAATTGTATGATGGAAAATTTAAGTTGACAATTTCTCTTTGCCCTTTTCTCGAAAGTTGTTAATTATTGGATTTTAATGGTGAAAAAGCTATTTTGGTATTTTAAGCTAATATGCACGTGCCTGTCATGTGCTCACTTGCTTGATATTCAGCAAGTCATTGCTGTTTAGGAGACTTGTAATCTCTCTTCAGCTGTATATTAGCATTCTTGTTATGATGCACAATGTTCAAAACACTCATATGGAGCTCAAAGTTTTTATAGAAGAAATATCAAATTTTATACCAAAACAGAGGACATTTTGGTTTACTTTTGATAACTCTTTTACTTTAGTCTTCTGAACTTTCCTCCTTCTAGGTGTTGGTTTCTTTTATGGTGTCAGAAGAGTTGGCAAGTTTTTGGATTCAAGAGCTGAACAAATTCTCTCTCAGCATAGGACTCGTCTGCAGAGCGAGTTGGCAGAAATGTAGGTTATTGAACGCATCAAACTTTTTGATTTTTGCAAAATACATTAGTTGAGTTGTTACTGCTTAGAGTAAAGGCACTACACAGGCACATGTACACATGAACTTAGTCTGAAGAAAAATAACCATGGGCTCTTGTATTCTCGTACTCCATCTTATATTAATTGCTCTACTTCCCTCTTTTGAAAAAGATTTGGGAACTTATCTAAACTGAAAATATACCATTCATTATTTAATTTCCTTTAATATCTTATTCTTAAGAAGATAATGAATGACCCACTTTTTGCACAAAAAAGTGCTTCAAAGAGTTTAGTCTACTCCCAGTTTTGGACCCAATTCTAGTTTATTGCACAAAGTTCAAGCCTAGTCGAATTTTCAACAAAGTATGATACCTAAGTTACGCTGAGGCCAGTGTTGAAAAAAGCGTCCGCTTCTTCGCTTTAAGCGAGAAGCGAAGCGGAGCGGGGCTATGGGCGCTTCTACTGGTTGAAGCGACTCTGGTAGATAAAAGCGCCCCCCTCTCTGTGAAAAGCGAGAAGCGAGAGAAGCGGGAAAAGCGATAGAAGTGTACGCTTTTTTATAAATCTACCCAATAACCCTATTTTACTAAAATACCCAACAACCCTATTTTATTAAAATACCCAACAACTCTCTCTACTTCTTGGAAATCACCAGAGCCGAGAAATTAGGGTTCCCCTTTCAAGTCAGAACATCGACTTTCAACAGCCCTGTTACCGGCAGCAACTTTCGATTTTCCTTCTTCAAGGCTCAAGCAACTTTCAACAGTGTGTTACCAGGTATGTTTTTGCATTTTTTAATTTCATTCTTCTTCTTCTTGGAAATCACCAGAGCCGAGAAATTAGGGTTCCCCTTTCAAGTTAGAACATCGACTTTCAACAACCCTGTTACCAACAACAACTTTCAATTTTCCTTCTTCAAGGCCCAAGCAACTTTCAACAGCGTGTTACCAAGTATGTTTTTGCATTTTTTAATTTCATTCTTCTTCTTCTCAAAAAGCGTTGAAATGCTGGCGAATTTTTTTCAGAAAAATTCTGCTCAGTTGAGAAAAATATTCTGCCCAGTTTTGCCGATTTTCTGCCTATTTTCAGCCCAAAAATTTGCCCAATTTCTGCCCAAAATTATATCCGTTATTCTTAGTACTTATTGTCTTTCTTATGTATATGTAGTTGTTCTTTTAAATGGCGCCAAAAGAAGATAGAAAAGACCCGGCTTGGGCTTACTCTGAAAGAGCTCACGAGCTTACAATTACATGTTTTGTCTATGCACTATTTATTTTAATTTTTTTTTTAAAAATTCTGCTTCACTTAAAAAAAGCGAGCGCTTCGCTTCTCGCTTCTCGCTTCTCGTGAAATGGGGGTTGTCGCTTTTTCTCGCTTCACGCTCTTCACAACACTGGCTGAGGCTGTTGAAAGAATTTGCAAGAAAAGTAATGCTTTTCTTTTGGATATAGGTTCTATTCCGTGTTCAATAATTTATGAATTAGTTCTATCAAAGCACTAGTGTTTTTTGCTCAGTATACATGCTAAGTTTGTAACGTAAGAAAAGAAAAACATTTGTTTCTTACTTTCTGCAATGCATCAGACTGAGAATCTCTAATCTCAATTTTTGTTCAACTTGCATGAACTCAATAGTAGACAATTGTTAATTTGAAACCTGTTCGCTATCATTGAGGGAAGACGTCTTGATGGGAATTAAAGAAAAAAAAAATAGAAGGAAGGAGGTTGTGGGGGTTGCTCAACAATTATTATTGAAGATAGTTAGATTAAACAATTATTTTCGAATGATTTGGGCCCAATTTGAGCAGAGGGTAACAGAGAATTCATATAATTGTTACAGCTTTGATTGTCAATGAGGCATAATTGATTGACTGACTAATTGTTGGGGGTTCTGTCCTACACTTTGCATGCTTTTGACTGGTGGACGGTGTAAGAGAGACCAAGCAAATTCAGGGAAACTACTGATATCATCATAACAAAGACAAGTTTCATCATAGTTTTGTGGTTCTGGAAAAAAAGATTACAAAAAAGATTCACTTCTAGAAAGATATATTCGACCTGTGGAAAGGTTGTAGAAACTTTCTTTAAAGAAAACTCCTTAGTACTAACATTTTATTTACCTGATCCTTTTGCTTCCGATCCTTTGCTAAAGTGTTAATGTGGTAAGTTTTTCTGTTTCCTTCCCCAACATTAACTACGTACTGATGTATATTTTTACATGATAGAATGTTGAAGAAGTATCAGCAACATCCGCAGGTATTGCAACGCATCTCCAAATATTTTTTCTTTGAAAATGTTTATGACGATGATTCAACAGACCGGCCAAAACCAAGGTGGCGCTTTCGGAATCTCTACAAGGAAGATTTAGCCTCAGCTCATATGAAAGGTGATGACGACTCTTACAGTAAGAAAATCAATTCAGAGAAAACTGATATACAGCGCAAGCAAATTAATGTGAGTATGCAACTCTGCCTGTAAATAAATTTGAATAAGAATGAGAAAACACTGGGGATGTGGGAAATCTGTTATACAAGGATGTACTTGCTATGCCAAGATGATCAAATTTCATTCCCACGACCGTACAAATTAGTAAAAAGTATAGTATAGTGAAAATATATATCATGTAATCGTGCAAGCTGCTCACTCCATAGCACTGTGTAGTGTTCACTGGGGCTTTCTTTTGCCTAAATGAGAAGGGAGGAAGCAAAATCCTTTCGTTCAGTCCTTGCTGTGTTATAGCTGAATATGCAACTTTCTTACTGTTATATATTTACTAGACTGTTTGCTCATAAATGTAGACAAGTGCAGCAGCGGTTGTTCTGGAGGCGATTGAAGACCCATTTGAGTGCATATTCAGGCCTCCAAAAAGTGTCGAAAATACTCATCGCTCTGATGCATTTAGCACATCACCTAGAAGGCGTAGCCATAACCAGAAAAGGTCTCATCGCAGGCACAGGATGCGTCACAAGGAGAACATGGATGTATGACCCTCTCACGTAGTAAATTTACTATCTATTTCAAAAAGTATTACTACGGTTGGGGTGTCTTTCTTTGATGTTGCTCTCTCCTTGAGACAGACAATCTTACATCTCTAGATGGAAGTGACGTTACCTCCAAACTACTTGTATAAATTGTTGGAAAATATGAAGAACGCAATAGCTTAGCCTTGAAACACATTTGAAAGGCTTAACGAAAAGCAATATTTGCTCCCCAGCATTGCGAAATTACTATGGGATTATGAGAAAGCCTTTGAATTTCTATACTAAGCAAATAGTGGAGAAATTCTATTAGGAAAGCAAGAGTTGAATGTGGAAGAAAGAGTTGAATAAGAGCTCTAAATAAACTAATTATTGCTTCACCAGAAAGCAAATCAAGATATTATTGAAAGATTTTTGCTTCAAACTTGTTTTCAATCAGCATGGCCCTTATGTGCTTCAATTAACCCTCCCTCTCATAACTAGCTCTTATACCCTAATAAGGAATCCATATTGTCTTGAAGATCCTAATCACCTCTTTCTTAACATGTGAATGCTATCCTTTTGTTCAAAGCAAATGAACTTTTGTGATCTTCAACCTCACTTGGAGCACTACAAGTACCAAACACCAAGAAATTCATTGACAAAAACACAATCCTAGAAACAGCTTTAGCATAAACAACACGCAGAAACATGATTATTATAATATAATTAGAATTAAATTTTAAATAATCAGTAAATTTATGCATCAAGTATAATTTGATTTGTTCTCATCGGCTTGTAAATATGCCTTATTTTGCATGTATTATTAATGCATGCCTCTATATATAGTCTTAGGAAGAAGAGAAAACCTGATATCCGGAATTTATTCTGTATGAAACGGCTTGCGACACTAGCTAGCCATTGGATATTCATGATAATCATTCATTTCCAAACCCATGACTTCCAAAGAATAAAATATAGTATATGGTGTTTGACTAGGCAAGAATTTTTTAAAAAGTAAGATTTTTCGTATTGTAATCTTAAATAAATTATGTATATTAGTATAATTATAAACATTTTAAACAAACTAAAAATAAATAAAATTAACGTATGGAACTGAGGGAGTAAATGAATGGTGGTGTATTTTGTGTACGATGAATGGCACTATTTATAGCACATAGACGTATATTTTTTAATACCCCTTTCGCGCTTTTTTCGGATGTAAAACGTTCTTCCGTTCTTGTATTAAATTGTAAAAATAATGCTACTAACCACGTTAAAATAACTGACTGGTTAAAAGGTTCTTGTTTAACCACCACTTGCATGCGTAATCGTAAACTTTTACCCGTGAGACAAATAAGCTAAACGGTCTAATAGCCTATTTGACCAAGTTTTTTTTTTGGTTCAAAGTAAAAATAATTTTTTAGTTAAAAGTGTTTTTTTTTTTAAGTTAAGTGTTCGATCAAGCTTTTAGAAGAAGAAAAAAATTAATTTAAATAGAAACAAAAGCAGTTTTTGAAAAGCAGGAAAAAGAAAAGTTTCTTTCACAAAAGTATTTTTTAGAAGTACTTTTGGAAAAAGTACACTTAATTAAAAGAATTTTAAAATTAATTGATGCTTAAAAGTACTTTAAATTAATTAGTCATACATAAATTATTTCTCACCAAAAGTACTTGAAAAAAAAAAAGTTCAGAAAAATAATTTTTAAAATAAATTAATTTTAGAAGTTTGATCAAATATACTATAAATACATAAACATGTGGCTTTCTTATGCACCATATGCGTGGCTAGCTGATAGGAAATGTACTTTTCACGTGAACCATTTCCTAAACCATTGATCAACGTTGCAATTATTAAATATCAAGAAAACAACCTAATCAAAATGGACAATCTAGCAGTGCTGATGGTTCGTTTTGGTTCAATTTATTTTCTAAAAGAAAGTCAATTTAGTTGATTTCTCAAATATCAGAATTAAACTAAATTAATTAGGGAATTTCTTATCGATTTGATTTTTGTTTTGTCGGTTTCTTTTTTTTTGTTGTTGGTTTTTCGATTTTCTAATCATGTTTTTGCAAATGAAATATGCATTCCTAAATACATATCCTAACGCCTATATTTCAACGTAACAAAACTCTTTGAGAAAATATGTCATTTATTAAAATATTTTGATAATAATTAAATCAAATATGATGAATAATTAAGGACTCAACTAAAACTAAATTATTTTTAACCTGGAATAAATTCTTGAACTTAGCTAAATAAAGACTACAGATCAACTAAATCTAAACCAAAGAACTAAATTACAAAGCAAGAGTGCGAATTAGAAATATATACTGCAAAATTTTAAAATTTTATATAAAAATATACAAATCCAAGCTCGAGTTTGTTTGAATCTTAGTGGAAGAAGAAGTGGTTTACAACCACTATATCTGTAGAGGTAGCTCATGTAACTTTTTAGGCCTAATTGTTTAATAATCACTTCACCTTTTTCATAATTTTAACGTCGATTCATCTTGCTTGGAGTGTTAAAATGCAGTAAAAACTAAGATTTCCTTGCAAGTTTCTTCATACACCAAAACAAAGATATGATTGTCAGGTGGCGGAGGTAGTGTTGTAGCTACGGGTCCGTACGACCCAGTAGCATTTGTATTTGTATTAGAAAATCTATTAAATATGTAAAAATATTTAATTGTGAACCCAATAACTACAATGAGCTAGGGTTTCAGTGATAAGATCAGAATTTATAACTTCCAAATTCTGGCTAGCCAAGCAAAAAATTTCCGATTATTTTGAAAATAAAAATCAAGCAAAATTTTAAAATTCAAATCAAATCAAATTGAAAAAGTATCAATTATTTTGTCAAATCAAATCAAAACTGGAATCAATTTGATTCAATTTCCGGATTGATCCAATTTTCAGATTTCACGTAAACACCCCTAGAACAACCTATATGGGTGACAAATATTGATAATGTAAATATTCATTTTATATCATTCGATCAAATTTACATGCTTCGACTCACTCATCTCTATAAGATCCAAAGTTCATTAATTAATGAACACCCACATAAACCAGAACACAAACAATTTTCTTTTTTTTTTTCAACTGCAATTTGCTAGCTCTATTTTCGCGCATTTTTTCCTTCCCCTTTATTTTTCTTTTCTTTCGTCATAACAACTCAAAACTAATTTAAACTGTCTTTTGTTTAAATATATTGTTTACTCCCACCCAAAATTAAAAAAAAAAAAAAATACATTTTTGTCTAAATGTTTCTTGAAAATCTTATAGTATTTTTTATTCATTTACCAAGCAAACAACAGAGTTCCATGACCATTGATTTCTCCGCCTTCGCTAAGCTCCATGAGATTCGGTGTTCATTCTGATTCTTCGTACAACTCTGATAAAAGTGATTAATATATGAGAAATTATGAAGCTCTCCAATGGAGGAAACTTCGGCAGCAGTCTAGAGAGAGAATATTTGGAAGAGAAATGATAATTGTCTATCTCTTATTACTGAAGAACTTGTATTTATACAAAAAAAACATTAGCTAGCTAATTAACTGACTGAATAACTACTCCTAACAGATTAATTTAATACAGTTCTCATCTAACTGTCATGCATCTTGTGAACGTGTACATAACATTATGACTTCACTACATCTCCTCATAACAAACTCCTCGTATATTCTAGTTATTCATTAAATTAGAATACGATGTCAATCTTCTCAATTATTAAAATGCTTGCGGATGGAACCGTAAGTAAGCCGACACTAAAAAAATTTTGAAAAATGAATAGAAGTTAAAACTCAAATATATTGAAAGAAGACCTTAAATTCATTCAACTTTGAGCTTCCCTTGATTTTGCAATGTAATCAAATACTAAGACACATTTTTTTTAGGTTGTAAAAACAATGGCAGAATTATTTATTCAACTTTTAATTTTCATTACTTTATGCTTCATTCCTTAGAAAATAATGCATAATTTAATGCATGTCATATTTGATACCGCAAACTAAATATTGAATTAGTTAATGCGGTGATTATTTTCTCCAATTTTATAATGTATTGCTTATGCGTGAATAAAGTATAAACATTCTATTATTTTATTCGAATCCTGAGATTGTTGTTCCTAATCCTTTTAAGTTTTAACCAAATGACCCCTTAATAATATATTGCGCTTTGAAGATGTGATGTTACATTAATCTACTTTTGAATGTTAATCATAAATTTCTCAACATTTTCAGGCTAACGAAATAAATATTTTTCGATAAAGCGTTAGTTTTAGAGCCCATTTGGATTAGCTTATTTTAAGTGCTTTTAAGTCAAAATAGCTTTTCAGTTATTTTGTAGTGTTTGAATAAAATAAAAAAAAGTACTTTTAAGCACTTGTTTTTAAGCTAAAAAGCCAAAAGCTATAATTTCTAACTTATGACTTTTGGCTTAAAAATCACTTACAACAAGCCCATCCAAACGGGCTCTTAGTTTGTTTACACTTAAAATTGGAACAATTAAACTTATAATGTGGTTTTAAGGATATGTGATTTCACTCGACACTAATTGATATATGCGAAGATAAATAACATAATTGAATTATAAGTAAATCAAACCATTGTTTAAACAGAACTCAGCCCTTGAGTCGGAGTACTCTTGAACTGATTGGTGCAAGAACAGTTAGAAAATAAAACAAGATGATGAAAAATAATGTAAGCGAGAAAAAGAACTATATTGCTTTGATGTCTGTGAATAATGATGCTTACAAATGATTAGAACTCTCCTTTATATAGTAGAGGAATTTCATTTATAGTATAACTCTAATTACATAAGGAAATCCCATGATCATCGAGTCTGCCATTCGTGATTGGATCCGTTCCGAGATTTTCGTCATGATCTTCGATCTGTCACGGATATCTCGTCTTTTCGTTATCATGCTATCTTCGATCTTACTCGATGTCTGTCCCATTTGGCTTCGGTTACTACTAACCTCGATCTTGATAGATACCTCGATTCTGGACTCGATATCTTATCCTCGTGACATAATTTGTTCCGTTACAAAGTCGTCTTTCGATGCAACCTCCGGATATCGATCAAATAGTAAAATCGGGTAGGCCCAATTTTAACCGTATACATTGTTATTGGAATAGATGTCAAAATTTTGGTTCCTTTTCTTCATCAATTGAAAAGGAAACAGATTATTTCCCCCCTCCTCGTCCTTCTTGTCGCAGTACAATTTCGTTGGTTTTTTGTTAATATTAAGATCAAACTAATATAGTTAGTTCTTTAACTATCAAATCAAAACTAAAAGGAGTACAAAATTTACCGATTTGATTATTGTTGTTTTGTCGGTTTTTTTTTTTTTTGTTTTGAATTTGTATTTACTAAGTTACAAATGTGATCGAGTATAAGAAATTTGATAACAATTGAGACAAGAACCTAATTTATGACTACAAGATATTGAGGGTCTCGTTTGAAGGTATTGGAGATAAACAAAGTCAAGTCCGAAATCCTTCATTACCAGTGCATGATAAAGTAATCTATAATACCTGGAAAAGGCTGATCTATAACTAGGAATTAGAAATCGAGTCTGAGAAATGGAAAGTGAGTTAGGGTAATAGGGTTGAGTACTTGAGTGTTTCTGTTTTTATTTTTAAGAAATAGCAATTGAACCATTGGCATATTTTGCATCTTCGGATTAAGTGTATTTTTAAGAAATGAGCTTTAGACCTATGATGAAAAAGTATATAAAATATTTAAAATTATCTATACATGTAATACACATCATTTGTATATCTCTCTTTTTGATTCACCTCTCAAACTATTTTCATTTCCAAGTACCTCTTTTATAACCCAAAATCCCTAAAAAAAAAAAAAAATCTTCTTACTAGAATTGTTGTCAGTTCCTAAATGCCTGCATTATTTGATCAATCTAATCCTCGAGCATATAATAATGCAACTAGATATCGGTTTCTGCTTTTACACTCTTATTATCTATGCCATTTGTCTGCTCCAATACAGAACAAAAAAAAAAAAAAAAAGCCACATAAATTAGATCGCTAGTTTGAGATTAGTAGTAAATGGCAATTAACTAGCAATGTACTAGATTACAGCTCTAATTTTCCAGAAAGCAGCGCGTGGAAAACCTATGTTGCGCGGACTATCCAAAATATTGCCAAACTCGTGTCGTATTCTCCAACGATGTACTATTTTTTGGAGAATACCACACACCTGGCGACGTTTTCGGAAAGTCCGAGAAACATAGTTGAAAACAGTTGTCCAACATCTAAAGGATCAAAAGAATCCTATACGACATTAGAAACAAAGTAGGGAATGAACCAACACGGGATTTCATTAATAATAGCAAATTGAGCACTGAACAAGGATTCCAGAAAAATACAAAATACAAAACAAGTTAAATGAAACTTATGGGCAATATCATTAATAACATGGCTGCATTTCATTCCCGGCAACAGGAATCATAAGCACAGTGGCAGCAATATCTGGACAGTTCCTAACAGGATACAGCCCAGAATAATCCGAGCAGTATTGCTACGAGCAAAGAACTAACATATACTAATGTGGTGAGGCAGATCGTGGATGTGAGATTCAGTTCTAGGTCATAGGACAGAACTCTTTACACTACCACCACCAACAATAACAAAAAACCCAGTATAATCCCACAAGTGGGGTCTGGGTAGGGTAGTGTGTACGGAGACCTTATCCCTACCTTCAGGGTAGAAAGGTTGTTTCCGATAAACCCCCGGCTCAAGGAGAGATGAAAAAAAAGCAATAGACAGAACTCTTTACACCAGAGGAGCAGCAATAACCAAAATAGCACCCTACAAAAATATCCTTTAAGTGATTGATGCATTTTCTTAACGATGCAATCAATCTCCTTCCTCTAGTTAGGAGCAGTTGAATAGAGCATTTATCTGATGCACTCGTTGTACGCCAAAAAATTCCTCTTCCTTACTCTTTCCAGGGCTCTCCAATTTTATTTTCTTGTACAACAGTCCAACCTGATCATTTTCTGTTCATATTGTGCTTTAGTTGCAACAAATTTTTTTGGTACTTGAAAACAATGGGAAGCACTGATATAGACAAAACTTATATACAATGCACGGATGTACATATTTGTTCTAGCCCTGGAATAGATGCACATACTGAAATATCTTGCTCACAGATATTCAAGTCAAAGGTGAGAGATTAAACTCAAACAAGAATACGAGAGGGCAGAGAGTTACCAGTGCTATCCACGGAGCTTTCCTTTTTAAATACATCTTCAATGCAGGCCCCATCCATAAGCTGATATGATTATCAGATTGGTCATTCTGGTATCTTGTAAACCTCAAAAGTAGGTAAAAAAAGGTAATATCATCAGGAGACAAAGAAACACTCATCAATCAGCTATACCTTTGCCATGATTGATTCAATACGATGCAACAACTGTTTTGCACTCTTTTTTTGTGAGCCACGCAACATACAAATGCCAACATTCAAAATCTTCTCAATGTCAGCAGAAGAAGCAACAGATGCGCAGATGTTTAAAAGCTTCAAAACATGTGAAACCAAATCTGTCCTTGAATCACAGTATCGACAGAAATACTCTGCATCCAAACTGATGCTTCCTCCAACTGTCCCAGCCATGTAAGCTCGTAGAGCACAGTCCACATGGGCAATGTGTCCGCAAATGTAGCCATCAACTACTGTTGCTTCACATCGAATGTAACTGTACCCATTATAATCCGAAGAGATAGTTTTACCACAAAGGATACAACAACAGTCTCGGCAAAAACCAGGCTCAGTGCAACAGACATCACAAAACATGATCTCTGGTAAAGAATTTTCTGCTGTTAAACTGCTACAGATTCTGTTACCAGCCTTACAAGTAATGGTTCCTAAAGGAGAATCAGACGGTGAAGGCTCCATTTTCGTCCCTGAAGATGTAAGCTTCTCTTTCATATCTGCATTTAATATTTACATTAAAAGAAAACATATTTAAAATTAAGTCAACAAATTGATCCTCTTAAGCACTAGAAAGAGACACAAGAACACATACTATCCACCAACAGCATAGACTTTATAATCATTGACGAAATTCACTTAAAAAATAAAAAGATCCACTGACAGGGAATAAAAAAAAAATCCATATGGACTGAGTAGCTATTTGTAATGAATAGGAAATAAAATTAAGATGCTAGCATCACATGAGTCTTTAGAGTGGATGAAGCTGTCCAAACAGTCACGTGGCTTTAAGGTTTCACCTTAGTGGGATCTTCGAGTAGATAATAAAGATTCTTTATAAATTTTAATTAACAAAATTAAGCATTATAGAACTATGCTAATTAGTAAAGCTAATCCTAGACTTTGGTATCATAATCTTTGCAAAAGACAAAACAAACACTGCATTATTATTCAATGTCCATGTTGAAATATTCATCCTGTAACAATATCTATGTATTATTATGATTCGTGCATAAATAGTCCGTGAACCAAATAATGATCAAGAGCATACCTAATAATTAGAAGACTAATTATTAATTTTTGAACTTCAATAAAATGGTAAAAGTTCTCCATTTACAATGGTCATTCCAAAAAAATTCAATACAAACAACTAATTTATGCTTATATTTTTTATATTTTTCGTTTCCTATAGTATATAATTCGGTCTAATATGGTTGGCAACTCTCCTAATGATTCTAAAGGAAAATTAGCAACCTCAAATTTTAACCAAAGTATATCTATATTACCTATATGTAGAGTTGTAATAAGCTAATGAGCTTCATCCAATTCATCTCTGAAGTAATTAATGGAAATAATGTATCTTCCAAAACTGAGTCATTGTTGTTGTTGTAATGTATCTTCCAGAATACTTTGCTAGTAGGTAGTACGAATATTAAATACTCCTCTTAATTATTAGATACACAACAAAGTTTGCTCCTAGCAGCACTCTACAAATTTTCACAAACACATTCACATTTGATAGAAAAGGAATCAAAACAAAGAACTGGTGAAAGAGGAACAGCGAAGATTAGAGATGGACAGTTCCTTCAGGGACATCTAACTTCTTTTTTTTAAAAAGATTAGAGATGGAACAGAGTCCAGGAGGAGGATACATATGTAGAAGCCAGCGGCTGCAACAGGTGATCTCAACATGCTAAATACCAAAGAGCCTTATCGAAAGCTAACCTTTTGAGCTTGCTGACTCTTTTGCGGGAATCATCCAACTGAACGAGGCAAAGAATCTGTTGATATCTACATTAGGAAACTCGGATCGGAGATATTGTTCAATCGAAGGCTTACTTCGAAAAGTATATCCTTTTCCTTCTTTGAGAGCCCGGAGACGCTTTGGAAGATACAAATATCTATCCTTAATGTAGCCTGAGCGTGAAACTCTTTTGCCTGCCTTCCAGCACCACTTATCACCAGCATTTGGCCAATCTACAGGAGCATATGGTAAACCTTCGCCTGAGTCGTTGATGGAGACTGGATAAAGATGAAATCCAGTTTCACTGATCCTAGATGTACTTCCATTACTTGCAACAAGTGTGTTGATCTCCCCGGCCTCCTTCTTGCCTGACATGTAGCTAGGAATCTCTAACTCTGTTGATAGCAATAAAAGCTTAGAAAAATAAAGAAGAAACATCACAAGTACACATCAGAAAGCAAACCGATTTAGGGGATTAAAATAATCATTGGAGAAAAAAGCAATTTAAGGAGAAAAGCCAAAAATTGGGCATAACCC
>ML331355.1:0-51313 GCA_005239505.1 Nicotiana paniculata | reverse complement strand
CCCCCCCCCCCCCCCCCCCCACAGAGAGGAAACCAGATAGATGTAAAACCTTTCAGCATGAGCAAAAACGACATTCCCTCTCTCCTCCCACAGGAAAAAAGGAAAAAACAAAAACGGCATCAAATTTGACCGGCAGAATGTTTGAGTGTAATGCAGTATGCCTGAAATAAACACCCACAGGTTCCAAGCCACATACAACAACAACAATCCAAGTGTAACTCCACAAGTGAGGATTGGGGAGGGTAGTGTATACGCAGACTTTACAGAAGTTTCCAAGCCACATCTGGCCTGAAATTTATTACTCCTGGCAATCGATAAATTGTGGCCACTGATGATATGGTCTCACATCCTTTCATTTGGTGACTGACAAATTTAAGGCTCTAATGAGCATAAATATAAGCAGTGCACAACTGAGAATACATATATGAACTTGAGATGGCAGAATGCCAACATGCTGAAGCACAAACACTCTCACTCTCTCAAACATATTTAGCCTCTGGAACCACTTTTTGTAGAAATCAAATCCCTAAGAAAAAAAAAATAAACTTAGTAGTATTAGCGGTCAAATTAGAAGTCCATACTCTGTCAAAAAGTATACACCACCTTTCTGTTTCCTACTACTACTGCTGTCTTTTTGACTTCACTTCACGCCTAAATTTAGAAGAAAACAATAAACTCAACTATCTATTTTATTAAACTTAGTATTCATAGGAAAGAGTTGCATTCAGAATAGGCAGTTCCCACTGTTATTGGGTCCGAGAGTCCTGTTTAAGCAATCTGCCAACTCCAGAATCCAGATTAACTGTTTATAAATAGGAGGGGGAACTTGCTACAATCTGCTTCCATGTGGGACCCAGTAACCTGCACCTTTCTAACCAACAGAATAAATTTTTTGGGGTCTAAGAAAATGGATATTGGGCCTAAGAGTCTACACAAAACATTTGAGTATATCTACCTATGTAATGGCATTACTTTTAGGTTTTAAAGCATAAAGCATCAATGTATATAGTGATGTCATAGGAATGTCAGTACTAAAGGGAAGCTCAGGCCGAATTTAGGAATATACCTGAGGAGAGATTATGGACTTGGATAGACTAGAAGGGAGTACGGAAGAAGGTGTTCTTCAAATTTAAGTACGACCCTCAGTCTCCTGCTGATACTGAATGAAGACGAAAATCAAGAACCAGAGAAGATTCTAAGCAAAGGAAATGAATCAGAAACCCTAAACCCTCCAGAAATGCAGGAGAAGTAATGCAATTGACGATAATACCCTTTCGGTTCGGCCGGTTATTTTAAAAAAATTATATCATATCAATTTTTCAGTAAAAAATAATACTAAGGAAGGTGGGATCTAGACAAAATAGATTAAACGGTGAAAAGGGATAAAATACATAATAAATACCGCTCTCGCCTTATAGAAATAGGCCATCACTGCAATTGTGAATTAAAAAAATAAGTAATTTGATTCAAAAAGTTAAAAAGTGTCACTACCAATTGCAAGTAATCTTGGTTCGGTCGCGCTTGACCTAAGAAGAACTATTATACTTATGATCAAACTAGGATCAACTTCTTACTTCTTGAGGGATAATTCCATGATCCGGACCAGCAACTTCTTGGAGGAGGAGCATCAAACAACTTATAGCTTGTTTGACTAAGCTGCAAAAATCAGCTTATTTTGAATAGTGTTTTTTTCTCAAAAGTTGGTGAGAAGCAGTTTGTGTTTGGCTAATTAATTTGAAAAGCATTTATGAGCAACAATTAGTGTTTGACCAAGCTTTTAAAAATAACTTCTAAGTGAATTTTTCTCAAAAATGTTTTTCAAAAAAGAAGTTTTGGAGAAAAGATACTTTTTTATGCTTTTTCAAAACTGCTTCTGCTTCTCCTCAAAAGTATTTTTTTTCTTCCAAAAGTTTGGTCAGACACTTGAACTTTGAAAAAAAAATGCTTCTAAGATTAGAGAAGCTTGGCCAAACGTAAAAAACAAAAGGGAAGAAGCGGACTCTTGGGCGACAGGCGATTTTGCAAAGACTGCCACGAACAGCTTTTGTGTGGTCGTTCATGGCCACTCCGGCCGGCGGCCAGCCCTCTTCAATGGCTGGTCAGCCTCCCCGACATCCTCGATCAATCCAACCCTATTACACAATTAAAAACTCCAATGGATTATTCAAAAATCCTTAAACCTAGCACACTTTATGCCCCCATGCACGTAAACGATATTGCGCCAGAATTCTGTCGAGTCAATTCCTTTGAGAAGAGTTTCTTTTTTTGAATGGGCAACCATTGGTTAAATTTACTGTGGTTGATGTAGATCGTATGAATATTATCGAGGGTCTTCAGTATGTTGTGGTAAGAAAATTTGTGTATGGATGGCCTGAGCTTTCAGAAATACATAGAATTGTTCCTTCACAATGTGGAATCAAGGGTGAATGTAACATTGGATTCCTTAGAGATAGGCATATTCTTATTAGACTTACATTATGGTAGGATTTCATTGATTTCATGTCGAAAGGTGCTTATTATGTTAAAGACAAAGCGGGATATGAATATCAATTGAGGCCTCTCATTTATGATGCAAAGTTTAAAGCAGGGGAAGAGACTCCCATGCCTATGACATGGATTTCGTTTCCAGGTTTGTTACCAACTTATTTTTTCAAGGAATGTTTATTCGCTCTTGCTTCAGCAGTTGGGAAACCTCTACACTTAGATATGGCTACAAATAACAAGACTAGACCTAGTTGTGCAAGGGTTAAAGTCTTAGTTGATTTGCTAGCTGATCATCCTAAGAAAGACATGATGAATATTGAGAATGAGTCAAATGGAGAAATAAGGACTGAGTGAGTGAATATTAAATATGATATGATGCTTAAGTATTGCAAGGAGTGTAAGCTACAAGGCCATGATGAAATTGAGTGTTGGCGTATTCATCCAGAACTGATGGAGAGGAAAGACAATGGCAAGGTAGTTGTGCTGGAGGTGCATGGTGGAGAAGTTGTTGATCAAAATGCGCAGAAGAAGAAAAACAATGTGAATCGGCCTCTCATGATCTTATCAAGTGGTAAAGTTGTGAGAAATATAGGTGAACAATGGAAGGGGGTTCGTAATAATCGTGTGAATAAACAACAAGAAGACAATAATGAATCAAAAGGAAAAGAATCGATTGGGAAGGAGGAAGTTGTTGGAAAGGAAAATCTTAATGATGTTGTGACTACTAGTAACAAATTTGCCTTACTGGAGGAAGGAGAGAAGGAAATTCAAAAACAAATTAAGATTGAGGCAGTGGAAAAAGTATTAAATGAGGAACAACGTAAGTATACAACTCAAATATTGGTCAAAGACAGTCCCATTCCTAATCCTAGCCTAGCTGGGAATGAAGAGTTGAACAAGAAGGAATCCACTTTGAGTGGGTTCACAGAAGATTTGGCACAAATAAAGAAGAATTGAGGCAGATGAATGTAACACCTAATCACTCTTGTCAATAAGTTCCATCGCAAACCTATAAAGATTCAAAGGATATGAATTTGGAGGTTTCTGCCACAAAGCTATGGAGTGATGAATTAGAAATCATCGAAAAGATTGGTGATGCAAATTTGAGTCCCAAAAGCAAAGGAGAAAGACAGAACAATGATAAAGATTTGGCAGCATGTCTAAGCCCTAACTTTACAGTAAACCCGAGAAACTCAAAACTAGGTTGACGATAAGGAAAGGGATGGGCAACGTACAAATATTTCAATGATGGGAACATTCCAAGGCTCACAAAAAGGAGCTGGTTTCATAGGTGGTTCAAAGAGCAAGGCTTCAGCTAAGAAAAACATTAATGAAACAGTAACTTCTAGCAGTGATGCTAAGGTTTTGGAAATTATTGGCAGTGATCAGGTGGAGGTTTCAGCTGAGATGCAACACGGGAATGATCAGATTGAAGCACTAGACAATACAGTGAGGTTTCTTAACCAAACAACTAATGGGGAGATGTCTCAAGAGAATGGAACAGTAATTTTAGGGTTTACCTCTACAGTAAACCCTAGTTTGGGAGAGGTCTATAATTTGCAGTTCAGGGCTATACAAGAAGCAATGAAGGCTAGGAAGATGAATATTGAAGTGATGAAGGAGGCTACAAGGAAGTCAAGTGATCTAGTGGAACTGACTCTTATTGGTAACAACAGGGAATCTGGACAAAATAACAATGTTATTCAATTAGCTGCTACTACTATTGATGATCCCGACATATTAGCTGGGAAAACTTTCAGTGTCACTAGAGGAATCTTATCCAAAGGCATACTGAGCAAAAATAAGGGGCAAAGGGAATTAGGAGTGATAGCCAAAAATCATGAACCAAACCCTTTAGCACTTCAGGTGGTTGAGGATGCACAAGGAGAGGAGGAAGATTTGGGGGAGGATATTGAAGAAGAATCTACTACTGCTAACTTCCAACAAGCAGTAAGAGATGATGATGTATCCCCCAAAAGTGTAGACAAGAAGAAATCATCAACAAAACCTACAAGTAGGCAAAAGAAGTACATCAAAGACGATGTGCCTATAAGGGTGCAAACAAAGAGGAGTGTGATCTCTACTTCCAAATAATCTTATGGATAATGCTCTAGTATGTAATGTTAGGTCGATTAATACTCAAAATAATTTCAATAGGTTACTTAAACTACATAGAAAGTACAACTTCAATTTAATAGGTTTGATGAAACCTTGGCAAGACATTAGCAAACTGGAGGAATATAGATAAAAGTTGGGGATACATTCTGCTTATGCAAATGTGAATGGGAAAATTTGGGCTTTTGTAGATGAATATATTGATGTAGATATTGTGATGAACATGGAACAAAAAATGAATTTAAAGTTGTTTCATAGGAATTTGAACAAGGAGATTTACGTGGCTCTTGTATATGCTAAATGTGATGATATTAAAAGAATTGAGCTATGGGATTCAATGTACCATTTAGCTTCAAATATGGAATCCCCTTGGCTTGTTGGAGGGAATATTAATGTGATACTATCTGAGGAGGCATGGGGGTCGTCCAGTGTATTTGAGTGAAGTGGAAGACTTTGCACACTGTGTTGATACATGGGCATTGTATGATCTTGGCTTCAAAGGGAGTTTGTGTACTTGGTGGAATGGAAGGCCGGATATAGAATGCATTTTCAAAAGGCTTGATAGATTCTTTGCAAATCAGGAATTCCTTGATTTGTTCCCATCCTTAGAAGTTGAGCATCTCATAAAATATGGATCTGGTCATGCACCCCTTCTATTGTCATGTAATATTGACACTGTCCAAGTGAAGAAGCCTTTCAAGCTTCTCAATTTTTGGGCTAAACATGAGACCGTTTTGAATGTGATAAAGGAGAATTGGGTAACTGATATTATGTGGAATCCTTTCATTATGTTCCAAAGTAAGTTGAAGAAAGTAAAGTCAGCTTTGGCAGCCTGGAGTAACGAAACTTTTGAAGACATCTTCAAACAAATTTCAGCATTGGAGGATATCATAAAGATTCATGAAATTGAGTTTGAGTTGAATCCAACAGTCCAGAATAGGGCAAAACTGCACACGGTAGAAGCTGACCTCACAAGGTTCTATCATCTTAAAGAAGAATTTTGGAGGCAAATGGCTGGAATGCAATGGTTTCAGGATGGTGACAGAAATACTAAGTTTTTTCATGCTCATGTGAAGGGAAAGAGGAAAATACTACAACTATCCAGAATCTTAGATAACAATGGGAATTGGCTTGGTTCTCAAGAACATATGGCAATGGAGGCAGTAGAATTCTTCCAAGCTCAATTTACTGAAGAGAGGGTTCCTACCAACTTTTACATCATTCAGTACGTCCCTAAGTTGGTGTCTATTGAAGAAAATGAATTATTGTGGAAAGAACCAACCATGGGGGAGGTGAAGGCAACAATATTTGGACTAAATGGAGACAGTGTCAGTGGTCCAGATGGATTCACCGGACATTTTTATCAGGCAAGTTGGGATATTATTGGGGAAGATGTGCTTCATATGGTGAGAGCTTTTTTTAGTGGTGCAGAATTACCAAAATTCATCACACATACAAACCTTGTATTACTTTCAAAGAAGAAGAATGTGGAAACATTTTCGAACATGAGCCCAATCAGTTTGAGAAATTTTTCCAATAAGATCATCTCTAGAGTAATTCATGAGAGGTTAGTACAATTTCTTCCTTCTCTGATCTCTCCTAATCAGGCTAGATTTGTTAAGGGCAGGAGTATAATGGAAAATATCTTACTTACACAAGAGATCATAAATGATATAAGGATGAGAGGGAAGCCATCCAATATGGTGATCAAATTAGACATGGCAAAGTCTTATGATATAGTGTCATGGTTGTTCTTGACAAAGGTGTTGAGGTAGATGGGGTTTGGTGAGATCTTCGTTAACATGATATTCAGATTAGTATCCAACAATTGGTATTCAATACTATTGAATGGGCAGGCCAATGGATATTTTACTTACACAACAGATCATAATTGATATAAGGATGAGAGGGAAGCAAACCAATGTGGTGATCAAATTAGACATGTCAAAGGCTTATCATATAATGTCATGGTTGTTCTTGAAAAAGGTGTTGAGGCAGATGGGGTTTAGTGAGATCTTCATTGACATGATATTCAGATTAGTATCCAACAATTGGTATTCGGTACTATTGAATGGGCAGGCCAATGGATTCTTCAAATCTACAAGGGGTGTCAAGCAAGGATGTCCTTTATCTCCTACTTTATTCATTCTGGCAGCAAAGGTTCTTAGGAGAGCATTGGATGCATTATTTGATAATCCAAATTTCATAGGCTTTGGCATTCCAAAGTGGAGCCAGAACATCAACTACTTATCCTATGCAGATGACATAAGTTCTGTTCTTCTCACTATGGAGCAGTCCAACTTGTTATAAATGTTTTGGAAGATTATGAGGCAGCCTCTCGGCAGAAAATAAATAAAGAGAAACCTTCCTTTTATATGCATGAAGGAGCACCAACAGATGAAGTGAATACTGTACATTTGATCACTGAATTCCAAAGACATTCCTTCCCATTTACTTATTTAGGATGTCCAATTTTATATAGCAAAAGTAGGAAGGAGTTCTACAAGAACATTCTATTCAAAGTACAAGAGAGATTATCATCATGGAAGGGCAAGTTACTTTCAATTGGTGGTAGGATATTATTAATTGCACATGTGTTAGAGAGCATGTCCATTCACCTTCTTTCAGCAGTAAACCCTCCAGTATATGTGATCAAACAATTACACAATATGTTTGCTAGGTTCTTTTGGAGCAATTCGAATAATGGAAGGGCAAGACATAGGGTTTCTTGGGATACTTTGTGTCTGCCTAAAAATGAAGGAAGACTTGGTTTTAAATCAATGTATGATGTGTCCAAGGCTTTGTTTGCAAAATTGTGGTGGAACTATAGAACGAAGGATACTTTGTGGAGTGCTTTAATGAGGAACAAAATATTGTAATAAGATAAATAAAGTAGTAGTACCATGGAGACAGTGTTCTCAAGTGTGGAGAAAGATGATCCAAATGAGGGATGAGATGGAACATCAAATTTGGTGGCAACTGAAGAGTGGGAATTCCTAGTTTTGGTTTGATAATTGGTTTGGTTTGGGAGCTCTCTATCATGCAACATGTCTAGATCATTGGTGTGATGAATCTTATAAATATGTTGATGAGGTGATAGAAAATGGTGCACGAAATGAAGGTCTTTTGAGAGAATTACTACCTGAGGAGTTAGCCGATCACATCATGGATACAATCTCACCACCTTCAGATTTCTCAATAAAGGATAAACCGTGGTGGAAGCTAGAAACAAAAGGGAAATTCCCAGTGAAGTCAACTTGGAAATTCATAAGGAAGAGAAGGGCATAAAGCAAATTATATAAAAAAATTTGAGCGAAGGGCATGCCTTTCAAGATTAGTTTTTTCATGTGGAGACTTTGGAAGGCAAAACTACCATTAGATGATTGGTTCTTAAGGTTGGGATTCTTTAGAACATCAAGATGTTGGTGTTGTAAGAATGCTAAAGAAGAGACAATGTCCCATGTTTCTTGACATCTCCAGTATCCAAATTTGTATGGAACTACTTTGGTGCTCCAGTAGGGATCAGAACTGAAGGGAAGCAACTAGTTCAAGTAATAAAAGAGTGGTGGCTTAAATCAGGAAACTCTATTATGAAGGCAGTTTACCAAGTAACGCCATCCATAATAGTGTGGCATTTGTGGAAGAAAAGGAATTCTGGAAAACATGGGAAGAATGTATCTTTCAGTAGGTTGATATTCCCGATTTTAACCACAATTCATATGTTCTTGAAGGTAAGAAGACTAGGGTTCAAAGGAGTTACTTCCAATTGGCCAGACTTACATGAGAAAGTGCTAAATCATCTCCCTAGATTGAAATATACTAAGGTATTATGGCAGCTACCTCCAAATGGTTGGATAAAATGTAATATTGATGGTGCTTGTATAGGAGACAATGGGGGAGCTTCCTATGGTTTTTGCATTAGGGATAGTATTGGAGACCTTATATATGCCCAAGAAGATGTTGTGGAGGAGGCAACAAATAACAATGCTGAAGCTCAGGCCATTTTGGAAGCAGTCAGGTACATGCTTCAAATGCAGTTTCCTCCTTGTATAATTGAGACTAATTCATTATTAATGAAGAAAGTGTTAAATGAGGTATGTGAACCACCTTGGAACACTGCTAATCAGGTGGATGAAATCAAAGCTCTTATGTCTAAAGGTGTTTTCCAGATTGTGCATGTGTTGAGGGAAGGAAACAAGTTAGCATATCACTTAGCTAACTTAACATTGGATCAGGAACATATGATTCAGGTGCAATCATTCTAGGAATTGGAATCAGAAGGTAGGAAGATATTAAAAAATGACAAGCTTCAAATACCTTATGTTAGGGTAAAGACTGCCAAGCCAAATTTTATTGATATGAATGGAGCAATCATGAAGGGTGAGGGTATGATTTTGATAAGGAGGAGTAGAGATGTAGAGGAGCTGGAACAAGTAATCAGGAATAGAGATCATATTCAACTTCTAGCTCAAATCCTAAGGGAGGAGAGAAGAAGGAGTTGTCCCTAATTGAGAGTGAAGATAGCAAGGAACTAAGAAGGAAGGAGGAAAGGGTCAGTAGGGTATGGGATACATCACTGGATCATCATATTCAAATCCTTAGGGTAGAGAATATGATGATCATTATGAAAAAATAGAACGTCTTGTAGAAGTCTTTGCTCATTCACTATGACTTATATGGGTGGTATTAGCATTATGTGCTCATTCCCTTGAAGAAGGAGTGATTTCAAGCACAAGCATGGGAAGGATTGACCGGAAAAATCTAAGAATAGGCCATTTCATACACTGGTTTAGGCAGAGTTTTGTGGACAAATTGGAAGCATTGCGGAACAAATTCTCAGTGCAGCACTATAGTACATCAACTGAGAATTCACAACATATAAAGGTTTCAACAGGAATCAAAGGTACAACACACAGATTTGGGAGCAAAAACAGTGTAATTGAGCAACGATGGACAACACTCTCATTATGGCTCATTTGGCAGCTCATATCGGGAAATCTGGATACAAATTGGGTTTAAATCTTCATAAGGCAGGCTAATGGGATAACTAAGGAGCATGTTCAAGTTAAGGCTTAAAGAGATAATCAAGGGAAGTCACACGAAAATGAAAGCAAAAACAGTGCACTCGTACGTTAGACATTGTATTTTTTCCAGATTTTGCATGGCCTACATCTCCATAGAGGTACGAACTACTGGAAGAACGTCTGGGGGAATCCATTAGGCTGTATTCCATCAAGTCTGTAGCAGGATAAAGAGTTCGCCCACCGAGGGTTAAATCGAGGTATGTCTCGCGGAAGCCCTCGCGTCGCCAGGTATTTTTCGCGCGGAGGAGATTGTCTAGCGAGGGATATAGCGAGGTGGGTCTCGCCTCAACACTCGTGACACATGCTTCATTGCTCGCGTTTGAGCTCGCCTCACCAGCGATTTGGCTCATGACAGCCATCGCGTCGCCAAATTATTTATTAGCTACATGGGTTTGGAACATGGAGACTATTGGATTTAATGCAAAGAAGAGGAACATGCACTTGGCTGCAAACGAATACATGGAGATGGGATGGAAACACGCTACAAATGAAGATTCAACATCAAGGGAGGGTGTCTCACATCATCAAATTCTGGACAGTGGCTATGGGTGCGCAAAACGAAGCTAGCTATTTGTGCAAGATGCGGAGCTGGGCAATGACAATCAATGAAAGGGGCTATTTTTGCAATCAAATGGTTATTCAACTGAACATTACTTACAATGGGCCTCAAGGGCTAGTTTTTATTTATAAAAGCTACATTAGATTTCATGGGATATCATTGTTGAGTACTTCATTCAACTTGATAATAGGTTATATGTAGTTTTCAAAGTTTACTTCTTTCATTTTTTAGGATCTCATGACAATTTATTTTTTATTTCATACAACAACAACAACCCAGTAAAATTTCACCAAGGGTCTGGGGAGGGTAGAGCGTACGCACACCTTACTCCTACCCCAGAGGGGGTAGAAAGGTTATTTTCGGGAGACCCTCGGCTCATAGACAATAGATCTGTGACAACAAAACCCAAAAAATAATATCAACAACGTGAGAGACAGCAAATAAATGAAAAAGCAGTAACAAAAATATTATGCAAAAGTGTGAAACACAACATAAATCACTAGCAGTACTAGACAAACCACTATCATACTCGTCGTTACAAAGAGGGAAACCGGGACAAAGAGAAAAATCGCTCGACTATCCTTTAACCTACAACTCTAATGCTCGACCTCCACACCTTTCTATCAAGATCCATGTCCTCGGAAATCTGGAGTCGTGCCATATAATTTTTTTTTTATTTCATTTATAAAAACTAGCCCTAGGCACAACCTAGTGGATTAATTAAAAAAAAAGCTTGGCCAAACATGCTATTAATAAAGGGGCTTGGGATGTGTCAATAGCGGAACGTTTTGTCAATCGAGGAAGATTTTTGATGAAAATACCTTGAGATTCCAGAAGCGAGGATGCTGACATGAGCAACAAAAAATCTTGTGAAAAACACGATCGTTTGCTAGTAATGTCAATTCGGCTCTTTCCTTTAATAGAAATAATCTAAACATGACACTTTCACGACAAAATATGGTGAAGTTGATATTAGAGTCTCACATGAAATTTAGCCAATGATACATTATATATACATCATTTTTTACAAGCATAAATATACATGGTCCAAGTTAATAGCAATTAATTCTTGAACCCATTGTGTTTAGTCTAAATCAGTCGTAGTTATTATACAAATGTGTCATTGTTATACTTTTTGGCCGAATTTATCCTTACCTTTAGGCGAAGTTCTAGATTTTTCCATGTTTTAAACGGTTGAACACGTGAAGGCTTCTAATCAACCAACCCATTGATTAAAAACAAAACCCGTTAATTTATCATAACCAGATCCGACTTGTTCCCACAAATTAATCCCACCCTCCCTTATATTACACCCATTAGTTTAAACCAGAAAGAGGAAAACACCTTAATCTTCAAGAAAATATAGTTGGGTCACATTGCCATTCTGCTAACTAGTTACAATTTTTTTACTTAAACCCTCATAAGAGTGCCAATTTCACCATTACTAGAAGAAACATAAGCGTTTACCTCAAAATTGAGTAATAATTAAATTTGTACACGGTTTAAAGGATACATGATTTAATTCAACCCGAATAATTAAGAATAGCAGATAAATTAATTAAAAACAAAATAAACGATCAAACCAATCGTAATGTTATGAACTAGCCTGATCTTAGATTGAACAGTGACCTCGTTCTCGATTGGACCCTCGGTTCGAGCCCAGTCGTGAATGAAGAACAGAACAAGTAAGCAAAGTTTTCAACAGTAGGTAGAAGGTAAAAAATAAAATCTTATTGCTTTGAATTGCATGTTACAATGTGTCAGATAAAAGAAAAATTTTCCCTTTATATAGTAGGAGAGTTTCAGTTCTAGTGTAAGTCTGAAAAGGGTAAAAATCTTCTTTTCCCGATAATTGTTATCCATCATAGACATCGAGCGAGATTCACGCCGTGATATCCGGTTGAGGTCGAGCATTATAGCCTTATATCCTTCATGCATATTCATTTAACCGTGTCTCACGAGGTTTAGAACTTATACTCTGGCCGGGGCGCGTCGCAGGTCTGATATCGGATTTACCGTTCGCCCTTCCTAGATCTTGATATGAGGATATCTGAGCTCTGTTACAATCTCGTGGACCCATGCTCCCCCTTTGTTCTCTCAGCAGGGAATCCGGGTAGACATCGCCCCAATTTTACCCGTACACAGATAGTCCCCTCATTTTTCTAAGAGTAGATTTATCGTAACGACGGAAAGCGATAAATGAACCCTGGTTCCTTCCTTCGTATGTTATAACCGAGATGACGGGTCAACAAAACATACCATCAGTCACGTCGTTCTGACTTTGGACACGTGTCAGCTGCCGGTTGACTATCCTCGAATGTGAAACGTCATGCATTGATTGTCCTTCCTCTATAAAAGCTTCGACCCCTTTTTCACTTCTCCACTTTCCGATTTCAAAACTCTTAGATTTAGCCTCGAATCCTTTAACTTTTACAAATCTTCATACATTGCTCCTTAGATCTTCAAACCTTCATACATTTTATTAATCTTCAACTCGGACCTTCATATTCTTATCCCATCTTCTGATCTTCATATATTTTCTTCAAACCTTCATATTCCCAAAATCCGATGGCGAAAACTTCCAAATTTGTGCCTCATTAAACCGCCACTTCATCTTCCAACCCGGCCATAGATGCCGAGGTGACCATCCCTGAGGTGGCCTCGGAGCCTCCCTTGAAGAGATTTGTACCTGGGGGATGCTCCATCGAAAGTGACTTCAACGTCGAGAAGGCCTCCAGTCAACAGGACCGAGGCGACAGAGTATGGAGGTACATATGCTTCATTACTGAGGAAATACTACCCACAGTCTGGGTAAAATGTAACTGGGAGGGAAAGGAGGTGGTCATCCCCAGGACCAACAAAGACATCACTACTCAAGTGGAGGGGTATTCAAGTGTTTACACCTACCCCTTCACGCTTGCCCCGGTGGACCCCGTAGTCATTGACTTTTGCAAAAGGTTCAAGGTCTGCCTTGGGCAGTTTCACCCGTCCTTTTGGAGGACCGTAATCCTCCTCCTACACTTTGTAAAAAACACCGAAGCACCTCAATTCACCCTCAACCATTTGCTTCGTCTATACAATCCTCGAATCTTCCGAGTGGAGTTGATCAAGCTTATTCGTCGAGTAAGAAAGGATCCGTTCTTGAGCATCGACGAGGATCGAGATCGAGGCTGGCAGGGGAGGTTCATTTCGATGAAAATCGAAGACCTCACCCCCTTTGAATTTCTACCTTTCCCCGAAAAGTGGAACGCATCCCGTAAGTCTTTTCCTTCTCGAGTATTTGGCATTCCATTTTATTCTTTTTCTAATTTCAAGTGTTTGTCGTTATGCAGCGGTAGCCCGGGTTCCTAAAATAGTCCCTCGCTTCAAGGAGTGGATCGAGGGGATCTGCAAATAAATTCCATAGTTCGAGCACACATGGCGTAAGCTCTCGAAGGGCAAGTGGGAGGCTCGTTCTCATGTTGAGGCTCTCTCCCTAACGATTCCATTCATACACTTGACTTATATACCACTAAGTCTTATTTATTCCCACATATTTTCCAAAAACTATCGAGATTAGGCTGTTGGAAAAGGATGAGGATCTGTCCTCGCTTGCTGAACCCTCTGCTTCGGAATAGCCCAGGGTACCGCAAAGGAGGAGAAAAATAAGAAGAAGAGGAAATCCTCAGGCTCCCCATATGCCGAGGTGAAGAAGAAGAAGAGGGTGACCATCCGGGTCCGGTAAAGCAAAAAAAGCACCAAGTCCTTGGTAGCGGATTCTGATTCCCTTTACCGGCTCAGATATTATGTGAGGATGACGACCTTGAGTTAATTTTTCATGATTCGATCCCCAACGAGGGTGAGTAGGCGGGACGATAAAGAAAGGTGACCACGAGGTCGATCCCTCTCTAGCTCAGGAACCAGAGGGGAAAGCCGTGATCTCGTGAGAAGCCCCTCCTATCCCGAAGGAGGCAGATCGTGTCATCGACATCTTGGAGACAATTTCCTATACTAAGTCCATGATCGAAGAGGCTCAAGCGGGAAAATAGAAATCAAACGAGACGGTGTCGGGCCCAGATGATGCCCTCAACACCTTCTTCGATAGCATAGAAATGACTGTGTTGGAGTACTTTTCTTGTCTTGGTCATATGAAGGTCCCAAAAAAGGATATACCATCGGGAGAGGGTGACTCGAGCTCGATCCTGAAACTAGTGAAGCAGTTCCCTGCCCCGAGTGTGGACCGTGGCTGTAAGATAGAGGTCATTCTTACTATCCCAGCGGATGCCGGGACTTGTCCTCTCCGGTGGGCATGGACAACTACCTTCATTTCCTGGTGACCGAGGAGGACCAAGCAAAAATGAACTAAGTAGGAACATCGAGCCTCTTCAACGAGGCGCAAAAGGCACTGAATCAGGTAAGGCGTCTACTCTTTCGTACCCCTTGCGATTTTTGCTTAGTTTTAGACATATTCTAATGACTTTGTTATTTTTCACGCCTTAGTGCTTCATCATGAAATCCTCCTTTAGTCCCGCTTGGAGATAAACTAGCTCGAGTTCGCGTTCAAAGAGCAAGCCCGAAAGAAGGACATGTACATAACTCTTAGTGAACAACACAACGAGGCCCTCAAGGACCTCCCGATCCTCCGAGCCAAGCTAGAAAAGGCTTAAAATAAGGCCTTGTCTGTGAAGAGGGAGCACGCCGACCTGTTCGAGAAGGTACAAATCTTTGAGGCTAAAAATGAGAAGCTACTCATGGTGACTAACAACGCAACTTCGCAACTCCAGGAGAAGGTGGACCCGATCGACTAGCTCTGGGCCGAGATGGAAGGTCAAGGCCACGACCGAGACGTGGAAGGGCAGGATGGACCTGCTGGCTTTGAAAAAAGGAGCTGGCATCGGTCAAGGACCAACTCCGGGTGGCAAGGGACAAGGACGATAAGTGGTATCGGCTCAATGATGAACTCCGGGCACAACTGAACTCAGCCGTCACAGAACGAGATGCCCTCGGCTAAGAATATGACGCGCTAAGGTCCAAGTTGGAGGCAACTTTTATTGATTCCTCCGATGTTGAGGAAATTTTGGCCTAATATAAGGCTGAAGTGGATATTGTCGAGGCCCACTTAAAGATTAAGACAGAGTACATAAAGAGGCTATCCCGGAGAGAGAACCTCGAGGATATTCATGCTCGAGTTTTTGACCTGTCAGACGAGATTGAAGAAGCCAAGAGACTCGAGGCCGAGGCAAAGAAACTTTATGAGCTTGCGGGTCCCGAGGGCTTCGAAGGTTTGGAGGGTTCCGAAGGTTCTGGTGATGAGTTGAGCCCCAGTGAAGACCAGGCACAAATGCCTTAGTTCTTTTTTAGTTTTCCTTGTATATTTTCTTTTTTGTTTATTTTGAGGCCGTTTTGTTTGCCTTTGTAAATATTTTTTGAAGTAAATAAAATTTCCCCCTTTTGGAAATATCGTATTTTTACTTTCCAATATCTATTTGCAATTTTTTATTTGTACATCGTTTTAAGTACCTTAACATAAAATCAAATGTAATCTAAAGTATTGGCTTCGAGATTTCAATAGAATTAAAGGCTTTTAAGATGCTTAAGTGTCTTAGATGATATTTATACCGAGGATAACCTCTTAATAGGTTTCAATTTTACGTAAGGGCCTTACTTTTTGAGTACGGACTTCAGACATCTCCGAGCCATTTTTAGGGTGGCTGTAGCCTTTCATATTCAGGCATTACCTAATAGGCTTGGTGCCTCCGGGATCCAGTAGCCTGGGTCGTCCGAACTTTTATCGGTCGACAGTCCTCGAGTGAGGGTAGCATATGGGCTTTAGGATCCAGGATCGTAGAAGTGAACTGCACAGTAATAAAGTATAAGAGGAGCAAAGATTTATTTCATTTTTTAGTATGTCAGGTAAATGATCGGAGGCATATAAGCCTTGTGTCGTGGCTAGAGTGGACTATATGGGCACGATTTATATGACCGTTTGACCCTTATAATGGATCCTAACCACCAAGCCTTAGATTTTGACACATAAAATTTTCTTTTCCCTTGCTAAAGATCTTAATCTACCCCAGTATTCGAGGCCGAACTTGTGAGGGCTCGGATACTATTGATTGGTGCTAACGATCATCAATTTCGGTTTAACTATTGGTGTATTTGATATTTATAATCTTAATACATTTTATTGGAAATAATTAAGTTTATTTAATTTAATTTCAATAGGGATTAAAAGGCTAAAAGTCTATAATTTCAATTCTTTAATTAACTAAAATTAGCTAACTTTAAAATTTTGGCCCAATACCGAGCCCAATCTGGAATTGACCTAGTTCAAACACCCCATTCCCTTCCAACTTGGAAATCCATGACCTCCTCTCTGAAACAATGAAATCATGCCAAGTCACCTGTCTTCCTCACTCACAAAGAAAACACAACAGATTTGGACAGTTGATCTATTTCATCAATGATCCGCATTTATTCCCATTTTCCTATTATTCTTTACACTTTTTAAGGTTTAATTCCGACCGTCCGATCAGAAAGATCCAACGGTCCCTCATTTTAGAGATTTAATATTTTTTAAATCATTATCTCCCTAAATATCAGGGTCGTTGATCAAATGATCCAACGGGCCATATTTAGTCTCACATTTTTAACTCAGAGACAACCCCGAAACCTACTCATTCCCTCTTTGATTGGCCGCCCTAATTTCCCTTTCCTTCTCTGTTCTCTCGTCTGCCCCAACTCTGTCAATCAACGGACCTTGCATAAATTAGTGTAAGGTCATGAGAATTAAATTCAAATCATCTCCTTTGTCTCTCATATCCACAATTATCATTTAATATTTGCTTGTTTTATCTTGGAGATTCAAAATCCTCAAATCCGAAACCCTAGACCAAATAATGCAATGTCAAATCTTCGAAATTCCTTTATGTCTTGTTAAATCTATGGCATGCATGAATGTTTCTCAGGACTATCATAATTATTCTTGGTCCAGAGTACAAGCGAAGCGACCTCTGGGCATTAAGGCTCTTACTCGATGGACCTTGCCTTCAATGGTCAACTTCTCTCATCTGAGGTAAAAATCCTTATTGATTTCCCCTCCGTCTCTCATATTTTTTCACTCGATATTGCTTGCATCACTTGGTAATCATCACTCTCCACTACTGAGTTCGGATATTGAAACCCTAAGGCTTTAATGGCCACTATAAATAGAGCCCTCCAATGCCCTCATCTGAAAGAGAGAAAAAACAATAACTAAGAAACCCTAATACGAGTATCAAAACTATTAAGATTTCAAAAGCTTAGGGTCTCTCTCTCTCTCTCTGATTAATTTATGTTTCTTTTGTTTTGGAGTTCTCACTGCTCAAAGCTTGAAGCTTTGGTCCTTACAAGTTTGAGTTGAACCTTTGTTTGGTCTACTTCACCAAAGGAGGTTAGTGTACCTCTACACCTTCTCTTTTAATTATCTTGTTCGAAGTTATGAATGCACTTTTGTGTTTCTATTAGCGGCTTTCGATAATAATGTTTGTCCTAGTTTATGATTGTTTTCTAGCTCATAATGATTTGTTTACTAATTTATGGTTGATTGTTATACTCTTATGAATCTTGAGTCAGTTTGGTTGAGTTATTATATGACTTTGATTGCTACTACCATGAAAATATCCAGTATAAATAAGTTCCTTAATATGTCTTTATAACTTCCTATACCCATTTGGAGTTCATATTTCTCCAATGTTTTGTTATGATCTTTAAGCCTACCACACTAGCCATGTTCAGTGTAGCCTGTTATTATGTGTTTGAAGTTGTTATTTGATGATCTTAACTAAGATGGATATGAAATGTTCAAGTTTTAATCCTTCATTGCTTAGTTGAAGTATGCTAAGTTTACTTGTTTAAGGTGTTTTCTTTCTTCACACGATCATTTGTTAATCTGAAGCAACCTCTGAGTCATTACTGTGAAAGTCTTGTATTTATATTAGCTGATAATCATATTTGTGAGCTTTGTTATATGAAATAGTTTCATTAAAGTATTAGGTTAACTCTCTGATAAACCCCATTAATTATTCTTGTATGTATTATGTCATAATCAAGTTATGTCTTCTGAACTAGGCTAATATCATACATGCTGCATCTGAATATTGGTTATTATGTTAGTAAGTTAAATAGGACTCCCTTATGTCTATTCAATCTGTACATATGAGTTAAACCTACTTAGCATGAAGTTTCTCCTAACTTGAACATCATTCATCACTCATATTGGTTCTTTAATCTAATGGAGTATAATTCCATTTTGGATAAAGATCAGATTGCTATTATGGTGCTGGCGTATTAGTTATGATCTTTGAGTCTACTCATCTCTTTATGTATCTCTATAATTCTATTGATTATTTGATTAAATTGACAACTGATATTTAAGCACAAACTGATGTTAGTTGGATCTTCATATTGCATGATTCTGAGGTTATCTCATGTTGAGACTGTTGATACCCAATTTTGTCCTCATATTTTCTCAAACAATATATATACTTTCAAAATATCTTTTTGTATCATTATTTAGTTTACAAGCATTTTCTATAATTTTTCATAATTTTAAAGCTTTAAAATTAATTTTTCTTACATTTAAATTACTTGAATATTTATTAATTACTCCTTCAAATTATTTTGTGATGACTTAGTTACCTAAAATTATTATTTTCATCCATAATACATATTTAAAATATTTTAACTTCATTTCATATAATTACAATAGTATTTTTAAGCTATTTGCACAATCTTGCAGGCATAGCCTATATTTTGCATTTTATTACATTTGTCATTTTGTTCAGGGTCAAAATAATATTTTAAATTTTATAATATTCTACTATTATCTTAAAGTATTTTTTCATAAATAGAATTTTTATATGTTTATTTAATTATTTTTATTAAATTATTTCCCTTTTAATCTCCTATTTAAAAACTGGCCCAATTCTAGGCTAATTCTCGGACCAATTATGGGCCCAAGTGCTTAGCCCACTCACACCTCTCTTCAGTAGCCCAATCCAAATGACTCCTTAATCCCCAACCCATTTCCAAAACCCAACCCAGATCTCCTTAAACCTCAACCGTTGATAAAAAATAATCAACGGCTTACAACACCCCATCCCCTTTCCTTATATAATTCCCATTCCCTAAAGACCGCCGACTTTGTTTTCTCTGATAATCCTCGCTCTTTCATGAACCCTAGCCATCACACCCCAATTATCTCCGATTCCGACCTTGATACAAAATTCTCTTACGATTTGCCTTCCATATATGCTCCATCTCCATGTTACTTACACAGTTTTGGTATTCCTACTTGCCTATTTTTGGAAAGTACCAGACCTGGAATCATGTGGAAATCGTCCTCAAACTTCAAAACCTAGATAGTATTCCGTTTATATACGTTCATGGCAAGTTGATTCACCAACATTTTTGTCGAATCTTTGATTTCTGTCAATTAAGGTTTACCTAATTTTTTCCTAATCCGATTTATTGATTCTGCATGTTATTACTTCCTTATTTATGTTGATTTTACAATGTTTCCTTGATTGGTTTGCTTTATTTCTACTACTATATAAATCCCCTCCCATTTCCCTTTGGGACAGATTTTATCATTAGATTTTACTAAAAACTCAAAGCTATTACTCTATTATTCTCCCATTCTCTACTTTGGCTCTTGGCTGGCTGAAAACCAAGGCCACCGATATTCAATTTTTTCAATTTTTCTTGGTGCGAGCACTGCCTGGGGTTCATTTGAAGCCATTGGGAACTCTATCACACTAAAATATTGGGTTCTATTGCTCTTAGTTAGCGTTCAAAATACTGTGGAACTTGTTCTTTCTTGTTTGTCTATTTGTTAATTGATAACTGGTAAATTTCTTAGCTTTTGCAATTTCATTCTCTTTTGTTCAGGATTTGCATATTCATACCTCTGAAATTTTGTGATCTAATATGTTTCTAGACCATCTCTGAGTGCAACCTTGTTGCCAATTAACTTGTTTCTTGATCTGAACTTCTGTAGCATTGATTTTACCTAAAAAATTCAGTCCTAAATTATGTTATTTGTACATGCTTAACATGAATAATTTAGACTCCCTTAAGCTAGTAAGTTGGTATCAGAATGTTTGTCTTTATTGCCTAGCATGAATCTGCTTTCCTTCTTTGTCCTGAATCATTGTAATAACTAGATCATGCTTGTAATGTACTTAAGGCATTCGTGATAACTATGATCTGCCCCCATGCTAGTTTTATCACTTTATTATATTTTTTAGATCCTAAATCCTGTACCATCCAATGATTATTTGAAACTTTTAGAATAGCTGTCCTAACTAGTATTATTCCCTATAAAGTTTTGATATTGGCCTGTTTCATTGTTATATGGTATTGTGATGCTTAACTTGAATAATTTGGACCCCTAGGTTTTAACCCTTTAAGTTAGTGCTTTACTTTGAACTTGTCTTGGAATTGTGCACTTTTAATCTCAAAAAATCTGATTCCTTTAACTCTCAGTATTTTTGTTGCCAATATATTATCTTTTGCTAAATGTTGGACCTGTAATAACAACCTGCCCTCTAAGTTTCGTTGAACCTCTTAACTGGCATGTCTTGTATTTTTAAGTAACTCTGCTATGTTTGAAATGCTGTCACTTAATCTATGTTCTCTCAGTCTCATTTGCTATCTATATTATTCTAAGTTTGTCATTCTTGGTCGGCTGAAAGGCAAGGCCACCAAGATTCTTACTATTGCCCCCAGTGTGAGCACTGCTCGGGGTCCATTTGAGGACCTTGTGAACTCTGACACACTAGGGCTTGGGGTCTTTTAGCTACTCTCTTTACTTCCGATACCTGAGTTATCTCAGACACCCAATTCTTCCCTCGTTCTATCTATTGAACATGCAAGCTGTTTAAAGTGATTTCTGGGTAACTCGATGTTTCGTCATGTGGTTAATATGTGGCTGTCTTGTTTTGGTTTGGGTTTTCTCTGTGATTTCTGGGTTGCTGATGGATGTAGTCCCCTGTTAATCGGGGCGTGCTAATTTGGTGAAGAAGGAGTTTTGTTGAAGGGCCAGGCAATCCTGGGTATTTCTTTTGGGCATGTTATAGACCCACTATTATTGTTTGTATAATTTCTTGTAATTACATTCATTACTGGGCCTGTAATAACTTTATAACAAACAATTGGGGGTATTAGTAAAATGGGGGGAAACATGTATAATTAATGTTCGCATGAAACGGTAGCAAGCATGCTTATAGGATTCATATGAATTATCCAACCCGCTATATATGCCTTTCAATTTTTGGGTGCATTGTTAGAAATCATGTCATTAGAAAATCACACACAAACACACTACTCAAGTTCAAATGCTTCATCTATTTCTATGTCTACTGCTACGTGTTTCTAGACAGCATGCCTATAAGGAGTAAACCTTCTTTCAATTTGCATAACTGCTTCAAATGCATTAGAAATCATGCATGTAGGGTTTTAATTAGTTAACTACCATTGCTATCGAGATGCTCACCTAGGAAACACGTTTATAAGGACTAAATATAGGAAATCAGTTCCAATCGCCAGTCTTTAGAAATCCTTCCAATAGGAGATCACCACTCGTTTTAATGTTGAACTCTTCAAACGCTGTTTCATCGTTTAGTCACGTCAATGTTAGAAAGAACGAGTAATTCTAAGTACTTTCCAATCCATTCACTATCCTTTACTGCAAAATCACTTAGAAATCATGTCAATAGGTTTAATAATTGTCACGACCCAAGATCCTAACTCAGGTCGTGATGGCGCCCAACACCGGGGTTAGGCAAGCCAACACTCAGATTACTAAGGATTTCCCATATTTGATTAAACATCCCAACACGTGCCAAGTTTTATTGTTCAAAACATTAATTGAAAAAGATAATTAACCAATTTAACCAAAAGCAGTCATAAAGAGGCATGAGCCAATATATATATATATATATATATATATATATAGATAGATAGATAGACCCGCAAAGATAGATAGATAGATAGACCCGCAAACCATAATATCTACCGCGTGTGTGCCAGGAACTAGTGTCTCATATCCTACGGGCATGCTAACAGAATATAAAAGATATAATATAACTGTCCCACTGTCTGGAAGGAATAGACAGGAATAAAAAAAGAAACTCCATGGTGCTGTCGAGGATTTGTCAGGAGAAGCAGCTCACCGTGAAGTCAGGTCCAATCTATACTCAGAATCGAGCTCCGGTCGGATAACCAGATGCACCAACCTCAGAACCTGTACAATTAAGTACAGAAGCGTAGCATGAGTACATAAATAAATATGTACCCAGCGAGTATCCCGCCTAATCTCGAAGAAGTAGTGACGAGAGGTCGACTTGACACTCACTAGGGTCCGACAAGATAATTAACAAGATATGGTAACAGCAATAGGCATACGAGGATGATAAAGACAGTAAACATTAAAGATAACTTTAACTCTAAATACTGGAAGTAAACAAACAATTACTACTTCATTTCCCCCCAAATATCTTGTCACTTCAATACCCAAGAAAATCATTAACAATTTAACATGCACATACGGAATAAGGACAACCGGACTGATCCATCATAATAATCATATCTGTGCACTACCGAGGGTCGAACGACCGGAACCATAATTACATCTTTCAATCTCGCCGTGGCGTACGGCCCGCTCCATGAGAGTGGGGGAAATAACACTCCGCTCGCGAAATGTAAATTGCGAAGGGTCACATGCACACACAATATTATCCATAATGTATCTTCAATCTCGTCGTGGGGTACGGCCTGCTCCCATGAGAGTGGGGGAAATAACACTCAGCTCGCGGAATGTAAATTGCGAAGCGGTCGCATGCACACACAATCTTCTTCATAAATTTACTTTCTAGTGAACAATTCCTTTAAATTCTCAAATTCCACGATCTCAGGGAAACAAAGCCGCATATGACATAAATTCATAAAGCATATAGTTCATTTCAAGGAAAAACACAAGGGATGGTGTAGGCCTAACTACCCGGACATAAGAATAATAGACGCTAGGTACGGACTCTCGTCACTTCATACGTACGTAGCACCCACAAACATTAGCACATAGTCATTTAAATCACCTAGGGGGACAATTCCGTCTTACAAGGTTAGAAAGGAGACTCACCTCGAGTCGAACCTACTCCCCAGGTCAAGAATGTGCCCGAAACTCCAAACTCGTCACCCAAGGACTCGAACTAGCCAAATGTTACGCAAACATATCAAATTATACTCAAAAGCATGGAATTCTCCTATTTACTTAGCCATTTCATCCTACTTTAAGAAATCCCAAAATTCATCCCCGGGCTCGCATGCTCGGATTTCGGAAATTCTTGAAAGAATCACTTACCCATAACCCAAGGATCGTTAATATGTGATTTTTGTTTGATTTCACGGATAATTAACAGGAAATTCCTGAAATTTTCATAAAGTCCTAGGGTACTACCCAAATCCTTGATTTTCACTAATTAGGTAGTTAATTTGACTAGGAATTCATGCATTAAACTAACATTAGGGTAGAATTCACTTGCCTTTCAGTAGCTAGGCCGTGGGGCTCTTTTCCAAGCTCGCAAGGTCTCTAGTGGTGGAGAAATGGAGTGAAATGAATAAATCTCGTGTTTAAAGAACTTACTTCCCATAGAGGTTCTGTACCTGCGGCTCAAGGACTGCACCTGCGGTCTCGCACCTGCGAGTAAAGGCTCGCACCTGCAAAATTGGGACAAGGGTCCTGGGCTCGCACCTGCGGAACTGAGTCCGCACCAGTGACTCCGCACCTGCGAGAAGGGGGAAGCCCATCTGGAGGTCATACCTACGAGGTTGGGACCGCAGGAGCATCCCGCACCTGCGACTGGGCAACCGCACCTGCTGTCACACCAGAACAGGTGCACCAACAATTGCTCCAGTTGGTTTTTAGCCTCGTATGGTGCCCGAGGGTCACCTGGGCCCACCCGAGCCCCTGTCCAAGTATACCAACAAGTCCCAAATCATAATACAGACTCGCTCGAGCCTTCGGAACATTCAAAACAACGCCAAAACTCAAAATCACACCTCAAAACCCATAAAGATCAAACTTAAGAACTTCAAGTTCGTAAATTTGCTAACAATGCGCCGCATCGACCTATACTACTCGGAATAACACCAAATTTTGCAAGCAAGTCATAAATGACATAACGGAATTATTCCTGGTCTCAGAATTCCATTTGGACCTCGATTACACAAAAACACATCCCAAACCACAATATGAACTTAAGGAAACTCTTATTTCGCATTGGGTGCCGAAACGCTCCCAGGTCATCCAAAACCCATTCCGAACATACTCCCAAGTCCGAAATCATTATACGAAGCTACCGGAATCGTCAAAACTCGATTTCGAGGTCGTTTACTCAAAGTGTTTACCGAAGTCAAACTTGGCCTTGAAGGCCAACCTTAAGGAACTAAGTGTTCCTATATCACTCTAAACACTTCCGAATCCCGAACTACCCATCCCAGAAAGTAATAAATCACAATAAGCCACTATGGAAAGTTTCATTTAGGGGAACAGGGTGCGATAACGCAAAACGACCGGTCGGGTCTTTACAATAACTTATTTCTGTAATAATCAGCTTGTAATAACCGTGTAATTATTTGGGAATCATGTCTATAAGTGGCTTCTTAAATTGCCTACATGTTTGAATCCATGGCCATATAGAAACCATGTTTTAGGGCTTAATGATATCTGATTTTGTCTCAGTCCTAAGACTGTCTAAACGCCTAAAATAAGAACCTATTTTGCGTGCATTTGTTGCTTAAGTGTGGAGGCTAGTTTGAGCCATTAACTGCCCTTATATGAAGTCCTACGTGTTTTTTATGTCGCCTAGCTTTTAAACATTTTGAGAAACCTAAGTAAAGTCTAGAACCACCTAGATAGAGGTCCAATGCCTCCTGGACCATAGGTATGGGGCGGGTAGTGCACGCATAGGACGCGACTTAGAGTTGAATTAGAGCTCTTTTAGGTAAACAACTTAAACATAGTAATCAGGTAGCAGGAGATTATGGTCTGTGCCTATTGAATAATATGGTAACTCCGTATCTCGAGGGAGTTACGAAGTATTATTTATGTTGCACGGGGTGATCCTTTAGGCTAAAAAATTTAGGCCCCCCCTTTTATCTTATTTATTCATCTAATCGTCTAATATAGATTTAATAGTTATGTTCCCGTAATACTTACTTCTCATTGTGTCAATAAATTCTTTTGATCCTTACCGTTTGTGTTTATCTTACCTATTTGTAATCCACATAGTTTTAAGTTCGGCCGGGACCCACAACTGTGGACCTTGAAGAGTCCCTAACACCTTATCTTTGCGGTAATTTGAGCCCTTACCCGATATTTGGTAGCGTTGACTAGTCAAACAGAGTTATCTGCACAATAGGTGCCCTAACGCACCTTAATAATTGTTAGGTGGCGACTCTTCTTTCCTTAACACCAAATATCCTATCCAAAAGAGTTGTAATGTGTCAAAGCCCGCTTTCGCGAGAAAATGGGGCGTGACAGAGACCAAGTTTCCCTTTATACCTGAAGTATCATCCTAAACATTCAGCACACTCCCTTTATTTTATAATATCTTTCTCTTCTCTTGATCCTCACACATGATGGCCTTAATGGTAACTCTTCCATGACCTAATCTCTGCTCAGTCTCTTTTGTGTGTCCTTGTGACCCTATGTTATCCAGCATCTTTGTCGGATTGACCACATGTGTGCCTACCTTGATTTGAAATCTCCATTGCATTCTCTTAAGCATACATGTCTCAACTCTAAAGAACTTATATCACTAATGCTTGAACATGACTGCCTGCTTTCATTTTAATAGGACTGATTTGAAGTTAAGACTTTCAAAAGATATAGATGTGTCACTTGATGATCTGAAATCTTGTTAAACACGCTTAAGGATTCTAATTAGATTTGTGAACTTGTTGATACCCTCTGAAGCTCTAATTATAATTTGTGACCTTGTCAATCCTAGTTGTGATATGAACATATGTGTTTTGATTGTGATTATTGTCCTTAATTTCTGCCAATACTCCTTGAGTGCTCTGTTCAAGTTGTTAACCTGTGATTAATATAATTGAGTGTTGTTAAGACAAACATACTCTTGAGTTACTACACACTAGAACTGTATTCTTTCTTCCTTTAGGATGTTTAGTATCAGGTGTATGATCACTTTACAATAACATGATAAGTATGTTTGAAACTCATTTTCGTCGGGAATTGTCTAATGTGTTAATCATCTGCTTAGTTCTGAATTTGGTTTTAATGGTATATATATAGACTGCCTTGTGCTTCTATGGTATTCTGTTTGGTCTTCATAAGAAGGGTATGTACTTTTGTGGTATGGTATTGCTATGGTGGTTGATTTACATTGAAAGAGCCTCACTGACACTTAAACCGATAGGAAAGAATGAGTCATTAATGGTTTGGGTTATTTGGTAGTAGAGTTTAACTTTCGGTTGGGTTGCTCTCTCTGACACAAGCATTGCCCTAGGCCTTGAGACCCTTGGGAACTTTGAAGTGTAAGGGGATTCAAAGAGGACTTTGACCTTGAGTTGAACTCTACCCTTAGACTTTAACCCATTGATATTCATTGCTCCCTTTGGATTTAGTGTTTAATGACAATGAAAGGTTTTCAATGTAAATTACCTAACCATATGTGATCTCACACCAGTGTATCATTTCATGATACTTAAGTATTGTTAGTTTATTATATTCTTATTCAAGCCATTTACTTTTATATTACATTCATAACTGCAAAGTATAGAGTGTTATATATAATGACCTTCTTTTCCTTTTTAACATGTATTATAATTGGGCCTGCCGAGTTCCTAAAGGACTCATGCCCAAGTCCTGCTCCTGCGTGTTTGGGAGGCCTGGAGCTAGTTGCTGTCTATTTCCTACTATCTGTTGGGCTTGCCTCTTTTAGTTCCAAAACCAGAGTCCATCCTTTCCCCTTTACTGCTTTACTACTTTACTGCTTTAGTGTGTTACTGCATTTTGCCGCCTTTATCTCTCACGTGTATATACCAGTTATCATAATGGATTGAATGATTTACTTTACCACATTGAATCACGTAAACAACTTAGGCAAGCCTTAAAGAACATAGGAATAAAAGAAATTTAGTTAGTAACCAATCATCCACTCGCTATTCATAGGCTGTTCACATCATTAATCTACTATGTTTCCAAACCCTCTCTTGAAGATTTTTCAGCTTAAAGTAGCTATCAAAGGACGACAGTTCCTCTTTCACAAGGAAAAACAGAAATGAGTTGCAAGATTGTCCTTCTAAAAGAAAATCGATCCTTTTCGAAAAACCAAGGTGATGCTGCTTAACCAAGATTTTCAAACAATTTCCTCAAGTTTACGATTTAAGAAGCCAAGGTATATCGTAGTCTCACTTTTATAACATCTTCATCTTATTAGAGTAACATGAACATCCATTCTTTAAAATCAAAGTGTTTTATAGCTTAGCTTCCCTTATTCACATTTGTTTTATAAATACAAAAAAACATACACATAATTTTCAAAGTTATTTCAAGCATATATATACCAATATTATTTTCTAAGACTTCTTTAAAGCTCACATGATTTTAAAACTACAAACTCTCTTTGTAGGTATTATGTCCTTACATATAGTAAGTCGTACCTCTTTAAACACTAGTTAAGCACAATACAAATAACTAATCCTTTAACTTAGTCTAAGTTTTATGGAGCTACCTCAGGCAGATTTTAAGGGGTGCCTAACACCTTCCCCTTATAAGAACAAGAACCCTTACCTATAATCTCACAGGTTAGCAGACCAATAAAGAATATGACTTTAGTAATTAAATATGGAACCCTAGTATACCTTTAAATATTAGGTGGTGACTCTCTTTCATCATCAACAAGAAGTCACAAGTTGAATCTTGTTTTGAATAGAGTCAAATAGGGTGCAACAATTCTTTGGTAGCATATTGGAACCTGAAGCGTGGTTTCCCTACCTCGATCCGTATTAAGGCTTCAACTCCGTAGATTAGAGAAAATGGGGCTGCCCTGGTGCTTGACTTCGAAGTCATACGGTATGCCCGCAGGACTTTGGGCAAGATTTCCTTCCACTTTACTCCTTTCGAACCAGCCAACCTCTTTTTCAGATTTTGGAGTATAGTTTTGTTCATTAATTTCGCTTGCCTGTCTCCCCTAGGGTGATAAGTCGTTGATAATATCATCTTGATCTTGTGATCTTCGAGAAACTTACACACCTTGCTGCAGATGAATTGTTTCCCATTGTCGCAAACGATCTCGGCTGGTATCCAAAATCGACATATTATGTGATCCTAGATGAAGTCGGTGACTTCTTTCTCTCAGAACATCTCGAACGCCTAAGCCTCGACCCATTTGGAAAAATAGTTAGTCATGAATAGTATAAATAGAACTTTATCGAGTGCCCATGGCAGGGGACCAATGATGTCCATTCCCTACTTTATAAATGGCCATAGAGACAGAACTGAGTGTAGCATCTCTCTCGATTGATGGATCATCGAGGCGTGTCTTTGGCACTCGTCGCATTTTCGTACGATGTCTTTCACATCCTTCTCCATGTCAGTCTAGTAGTAGCCGGCTCTGATCAGATTTTGAACTACAGATTTTGTCCCCGAATGGTTCCCGCGGGTGCTCTCGTGAACTTCTCTCATGGCGTATTCGAACTCTTCCGGCCCTAAGCATCTGGCCAGTGTGCCGAAGAAAGATCCTCTGAACAATGCCCTTCAACTAAGCTAAATTTGGCAGCTTTGATGCGCAGGGCTCTCGATTCTTTGGGATTCGAAGGCAACTTTCATGTCTTCAAGTAGTCTATTTATTTTTTTCTCCAATACCAAGTCAAACTTGTTGAGTTTACTTCGACGTGGCCTTCTTCTATCATTGAGTTCATCAATTGTACCACTTCCCCCGAGGTGAATTCATCGAAGTCGACCGACGACCCCAAGTTAGCTAGCGCATCGGCCTCACTATTTTGATCTCACAGTACGTGTTGCAGAGTCCATTCCTTGAATTGGTGCAGGGTTACCTTCAATTTGTCCAAGTACCTCCGTATCCGTTCTTCTTTTACTTTGAACGTTCCGTTGACTTTATTTACGATGAGGAGGGATTCATATTTGGCTTCGATCACTTCGGCCCCAAGGATCTTGTCCAGTTCTAGACCTGCAATCATGGCCTCATACTCAGTTTCATTGTTAGTCAATTTTAAAGTTCTAATAGGCTGCCTAATTACGCTTCCCGCAGGTGATTTCAAAATGATACCAAGCCCGGACCCCTTCGCGTTGGAGGCACCGTCCGTGAATAAGGTCCAGATCAATCCCCGAATTAGCCCTCGAGGTGAGAAGTAATTCCTTTTTGACTTTGGGTATTAAGGCCAACGTAAAGTTGGCCACGAAGTTTGCAAAAATATGAGATTTTATGGTAGTTCGGGGTTGGTACTCGATATCGTACTCACTAATATCCACTTCCCATTTGGCCAATCGGATCGAGATCTCGGGCTTACACATGATATTCCTTACTGGATAAAAGGCTACGACACATATATGGTGGCATTGGAAGTGTGATTTTAGCTTCCTAGAAGCGCTTAGCAAAGTGAGTGCTAACTTTTCAAGGTGAGGATACCTCGATTCGGCATCGCCTAGAGTTCTACTGACATAGCAAATAGGAAATTGCATACCTTCTTCCTCCCCGACCAAGAATTCACTTACCACCACTTCAGAAATTGCCAAGTAGAGGTACAACTATTCGTCTGCCTTCGGGGTGTGCAACAGGGGGGGGGGGGGCTCGACAATTCTTGTTTGAGTTCTTCAAAATCTTGTTGGCACTCCGGAGTCCATGAAAATTTATTCACCTTCTTCAATAGTGAGAAGAATCGATGGCTCTTGTCCAAGGACCTCGAGATGAACTGGCCCAATGCGGCTATATGCCCGGTCAGTCTTTGAACCACCTTGACGTTTTCCACCACAGTGATGTCCTCTATGGCCTTTATTTTGTCAGGGTTGATCTCTATCCCCAAATTGGATACCACGAATCCAAAGAATTTACTCAAACCGATCCCCAAATGCGTACTTCTCCGGGTTTAGCTTCATATTGTATTTCCTAAGTTTATCGAAGGTTTCCTGCAAATGTTTCAAATGGTCCTCTGCTCGCAGAGATTAGGCCAACATATTGTGAATATAAAATTCCATTAATTTCTCTACTTGCTATTCGAACATCCGTCTTACTAGGCGTTGGTAGGTGGCATCGGCGTTCTTTAATCCAAACAACATTAGGTTATAAAAGTAGGTGCCGAATTTGGTTATGAATGAAGTTTTTTCTTGATCTTACGGGTCCATCCGAATTTGGTTGTACCCGGAATAGTCATCAAGAAAATTGAGTATCTCGTGCTCGGTCGTCGCGTCGATCATTTGATTGATGTTAGTCAAAGGGAAAGAATCCTTTGGGCATGCTTTGTTTAGGTCTTTATAGTTTACACACATCCTTAGTTTATTTCCTTTTTTAGGTGCTACCACTACGTTAGCTAACCATCCAGGTATTTGACTTCCCTGATGGATCCTATTTTTAGAAGTTTGGATACCTCATCCTTGATGAATGCGTGTTTGCTATCAGACTTTGGTCTCCTCTTCTGCTTAACCAGATGGAACTTCGAGTCCAAAATCAGCCTGTGGGTGGTTACCTCCGGTGGGATCCCTGTCATCTCAAGATGGGACCAAGAGAAACAATCGGCATTAGCTTTAGGAAAATCAATAAGTTTTTTCTGAGTTCGGGGGTTAACCTCGTGCCCAAGTATACCTTTCAATCCGGCTGATGTTCGATTAGTATGACTTGCTCCAACTCTTCAACCGTTGATTTGGTGGCATCAGTGTTATCAAGAGCTATGAATGATCTCAAGACACTATAATCACCCTCCTCGTCTTCCCCTCATTCTTCCTGTTTCTCTGGTTTTGATGAGGCCGATATCAGTGATTTCTATTTAATCTCTTCCTTTTTACTCGGTTCCCGTGTTCCTTGATGTCGATACTGCAGGCATCTAGATTACCTCGTCAACAACAAACAATTCCCTTGCGGTCAGCTGTTCTTTGTAGACCGTTTTGACTCCCCCTGATATGGGAAATTTCAACGCTTGGTGCAAGGTCGAGGGTATCTCTATTTTGTTGTGGACCCATGTCCTCCCGAATAAAGCATTGTACCTCTTCAATCACATAGAACTTCATTTCTTGGATTGTCCCGGCGGTATTTACTGACAAGGTTATCTCTACATTAGTGGTCTCACACGCCATGTTAAATCCGTTCAATACCCGGACTGCTGGTACGATTTGGTCATGTAACTCAATTGTTCTATGACCCTTGATCTGATGAAGTTGGCTGAGCTACCTCGATCAATCAACACATGTTTAACTCAAGATTTATTAATAAGTACATATATCATCAGTGCATCATTGTGAGGCTATACGATGCCCTCAACATCTTCATCGCCGAACGAAATGGCTCTCTCTGAAATATAATCCCGGGTGCTTTTTTCCCTTGTGCTAGATTCTGTAGTGCTCTTTATCATTGGCCCTTGGGGAACATCGAATCCTACGATTGTTATGTTGATCACGTGTTGAGGCTCCTCTTGTTTGACTTGTTTGTTGGCATCCCTAATCCTGAAGTGGTTTTTGGCTCGCTCACTCAGGAAGTCTCGGAGGTGCCCGTTGTTGAACAATCGATCAACTTCTTCTATGAACTATCAACAATCTAGAGTCATGTGACCGTGCGTGCCGTGATACTTACACATCAAATTAATATCTCTCTTGGTAGGGTCGGACTGCAATGGTCGGGGCCACTTGGTCTCTTTAATGCACCCTATGGCTGACGCGATGCTGGCAACATCCACATTGAAGTTGTTCTCCGATAATCTCGTGGTTCCCTACTCCCGAGCGGCCTATCGAACACATTCTTTCTCATCAGACCTCGGTCACTGAGCCATCGATCTTCTCTTCTCGTTCCTTGTGGGGTGATGCCTGATTCATTTCCCTTTTAGCCTGTGTTGTATGGTTGATACCATTCTCAGACCGGTCTTGGCTCTTGATAAATGGATCTCTTATATCTATCATCGACCCTGATGGGTTAAATAGATCAATAAGGGGCCCCAAGTTGGTCGTCCTCGACCCTGATATTCGACTGATACCTATTGTGGACGTCGGCCCAGGTTACCGCCGGTTACTCCACCAAATTTTGTTTTAGCTGTTGAGAGGCCAAGGAACTTCAGGGGTTGAGCCCCTGAGTGAATGCCTGAATGGCCCAATCATATGCGACCGGTAGTAGGTCCATCCATTCTATTTGGAATCTTGACACGAACTCCCCGAGCATCTCGTTATCCCTTTGTTTGACCTTGAAAAGATCTGACTTTCTGGTCACGACCTTGATGGCCCCGACATGGGCCTTTACAAAAGCATCTGCAAGCATAGAAAATGAGTCAATGGAATTTGGGAGCAAGTTGTGATACAATATCATTGCTTCCTTAGAGAAAGTCTCCCCACACTTTTTTAGCAACACCGACTCGATCTCCTCATTTTCCAAATCGTTCCCTTTGATTGCACTTAGCGGAGGTTACATGCTCATTTGGATATGTGGTACTATTATATTTGGGGATTCTGGGCATATGAAACCTCTTCGAGATCGGTATTTGTGCCGCTCTAGGAGGAAAAGGATTTTGAATAATGTTTTTGGAGTTCGGTCCCTTCAATATCGGGGGTGCTCCCGGGATCTGATCGACCCTGAAGTTGTATGTTTCCACCTTCTTTTCATTAGCCTCAATATTTTTCTCAATTGAATCTACCTATTTTGTCAATGCTTCGAGAATTTTAAGTACCTCAGGATTTACTCCGGGCTTAGCTTCACCCGGTCTATCGATAATTTGTTCGTCTCTTCGAGTGCTTTCTCGGGATTGTTGAAGCTCGAACCTATTGGGGGAGTGGCTAGGATTCTGCAGCTGTACTATTTCCGCTTGCTGAGCTTGCATCATTTCAAAAATCAGACGTAGGCTCACCCCATCACCTTCGCCTTCAAGTGCTTCTCGAGTTGTTGGTCGGGGTCCCTCCCGAACACTATTCTTGGGATCAGTTGGAAAAATTGACGTGGATGGCCACCTGCGAGTTATCATCGACTGGGTCGGCAGCTGGGACACCGTTGAGATCAGAGGGAATCACATAATTGCTAGGCACCAAATTATTATTTTCGTCGTGATGGCCAGACTCTGCGTCATCATTCAAGTGAGCTGACTGAGGGTTTGATATTCTTAGGCTGACCTGAAATTGATATTTCAAAGAATAAGCGTAAAATAGGGTGTGTTATGGAGATTCATATCAAATTACCACTATTACCATTGGCCCCACGATAGGCATCAAACTGTTTACTCCAAAATTGGGTAAAAATTAAATTAATACGCGGGTTTAAAATATACACGGTTTAATTTAGCATGAATAATTAAGTATAACAGATAAATGAATTAAATATGAAATAAACGATAAAATCAATCGCAATGTTATGACCTAGCCCGATCTTAGATTGAACAGTGACCTCGTCCTTGATTTGACACTGTGATGACCCAAGGGGTCATTCTATGAATTTAGACTTCATTATAGGCTTATTAGCCATAAAAAGATTAATTTTAAATACCTTGATTTGTGTGTGCAATCCGGGCGTGAAATCGAAAAGCTTTTATGTGAAAATAGGAGAAACAATGATTTCTAGAGTTAAAATTTGATTATAGTTGACTTTGGTCAACATTTTGAGTAAATGGACCCGGATCTGTGTTCCGACGATCGCGGGAAGTCCGCAATAAAATATGGGACTTGGGCGTATGCCCGGAAATGAATTCCGAGGTCCCAAGCCTTAGAAATCAAATTTTGAAAGAAATTATTTTGCTGAAATATTAATAAAATAAATAAAATAATTAATGTTTGAAACCATTGGTATCGGGCCTGTATTTTGGTTCCGGAGCCCGGTACAGATTTTTTATAGTATTTAAATGTTAATTGTGAAATTTGGTGGAAAACGGAGGTTGTTTGGACGTCCGGTTGAGAATAATGTACTTTAAGTGTTCTTGAGAAAAATGATGAGTTTTGAGGTTTAATTCATAGTATGTTAATTTCGTGATTTGATCGCAAGAGCAAGTCCGTATGATTTTTTTAGACTTGCGTGCATGTTTGGTTTAGAGCCCCGAGGGCTCCAGTGCGTTTCAGATAGGCCATGAGGTGTTTTACACTTATGAAGATTTCTATTTTTGCTGTTACTGGTGCGCAGAGAATTAGTGCTATGCGATCGCATAGCTGCTTCCACGATCGCATAGAGTAAATTCTGGGGGCCACCATTTGTGCTATGCGAACGCATAGCTTCTCACGCGATTGCACTGAGTTAATTGGACCTGGGGGAGGGGGAACCCAGTTGCTCTATGCGAACACCCCTATTGGGCCGCGATCGCGGTGGCCCAGTTCTTGACCCTATGTGAACGCGAGCAGGCCCATGCGAACGCATAGAAGGCCTGCCCAGCTATATAAATACCCTTTTAAACACGGACATAACCCTTCTTCTTCATAATTTTCGAACTAAACAACCCTTAGGACGATTTTCTTCATCAAAGTTCATCCCCTAGTTGTTGGTAATCAATTATAAACTTTACTCTTTCAATTACCAAATGTTTTTCATCACATTTAAATCAAAAACTAAGAATTTTCGTGGTAAAAATTGAGGGTTTTGGGTAGAATTAGAGAATTTTGTAAAAATCGAATCTTTACCTCGAATTGAGGTCGGATTTCAAAACTAATTGTATATCCGGGCTCGTGGGTAAATGGGTAAATGTAATTTGGTCCGAACCCCGAGTTTGGACCAACCGGGCCCGGGGTCGGGTTTTAACTTTTTTTGAGAAAACTTAGAAAAAATTATAATTTTCAGTAAAGTTAGTTCCTTTAGAATTAATTAATGATACTAAGTCAATTATGGTTAGATTCGAGTGTGTTGGAGGTGAATTCAAGAGGAAAATCTATAATTGAGCAGTGAGTGGCCTGAGAAATTGAGGTAAGTGCTTGGTATAACCTTGACTTGAGGGAATAAGAATCTCCAACTAAATTGTTATGTGAAATTGCATGTGAGTGGTGTATAGGTGAGGTGACGAGTATCTATGCACCAACAAATTGTCTGTTTACATGATCCCCTCCTTGTTTCCAATCTAATTGCTTCATGCTTTTAATTGTTTCATGTTCATTGTCGTCTTCTATAATTACTTGGCTTGTTATATTGTTGTAAGCCTTGTTGAAATCATGTTTGGGAAAGTATTNTATATATATATATATATATATATATATATATATATATATATATATATATATATATATATATATATATATATATATATATATACATATGTGTGTGTGTGTGTGTGTGTGTGTGTATACTCCTGTTCGTTCATTTTTATATATTAATTATGAAGTTGTGAGAACTATCATTTATTGTTTTTGACTGTTGAGACAAAAGTATAGTGAAAGGCTTGGCCTAAATTGTGAAAGTTCTGATAGAAATAAATATATATGACTGTGATAAGGGTGGACAGGGGAAATAAATATATATGACTGTGATAAGGGTGGATAGGGAAATAAATATATATGACTATGATAACGGTGGACAGGGGAAATATATATATATATGATTGTGATAAGGGTGGATAAGGGAAATAAATATATATGACTGTTATAATGGTGGACACAAAAATTATAAATATATGACAGTGATAAGGGAGGATAATTATGCTTTACTCATTTTTATTACGACTTGGAAGTTTATTGCTTTATCCTACCTTTTTCCCATATCTTGCATATTTGGTTATTTTAAATTAAAGTTTGGAAACTTGGAAAATTGTGTAAAATTTTGGTGACAGCCGAGGCCTGGAATATGTGACTGAGTTATTTTATTTATTCATTGTTGCAGTTATATTTTTTTGTTTGCGTAGAATTGTTTTATTACTTTATTATATACATATATTATCGCAGGTCAAGTTATAATTTCCCCGCCTTAGCCTCGCCAATACTTCGTCGGGGTTAGCCTCGGTTCCAGCTAGTCGTGAATGAAGAACATAACAAGTAAGCAAAGTTCTCAACAATATCTAAAAGGTAAAAATAAACATTTGTTGATTTGAATTGTGTGTTACAATGTGTCTGTCACGACCCAAAATCCATTAAATGTTGTGATGGTGCCTAACACCGCGTTAGGCAAGCCAACGGTGATCTATCAACTTACTTACTCATTTTAGAAATTTGAAATCATAATTTTCATTAACTAAATAGTATGAAATAGAATTTACAGGATGAATGATAATATTTACACGAACTACAATGATGAATAACTTGTAGGAACCCCCAAAATCCGGTGTCACAAGTGCATGAGCCTCGACTAGGAAATATAACAAAATACAACATCTGTCTGGAATACAAATTAGACAGGAGAATATAAATAACTCTGATGGAGACTCTGCAGGCTATGGATCGTAACATGAAATGCAGCTCACGACAAATTCCTTGCAATAGTCGCGCCTCAACGCCTAAAAGACCACCGGACATATATGTAGCTGCACAATAAGTGCAGTAAGTGTAGTATGAGTACGTAAATCAATGCGTACCCAGTAAGTATCTAACCTAACCCCAGAGAAGTAGTGATGAGGGGTCGACATCGACACTTATTAGTGGTCCAATAATACAGATACAGTAGAAGTAAACAATGTGAGGCAAAGTAAATAAATTGAGTAACAAGTATAAATACGTGGTACAATTCTTCTCTCAGCAATAACTCAATCTCTCAGCTAGTAGTTACCTCATCAATTGGAGTATATATAATGGACCTCGCTAGATAGGTCATCAGTTCAAATTAGAAAAACTCGCAGGTATACTGGCTTCTTGTCAATTATTACGCACGATTTCATAAAAGAATTTTATAGAAATGCCGAGGCGTACGGCCCGATCCCATCATAATGTGTGCACTGCTGAGAGTCGAATGACACGAACCATAGATACATCTATTAAATTGCCGAGGCGAACGACCCACTCCTATGAGAGTGTGATACATAATCCCGCCGAGGTGAACGGTCCGATCCCATAATAATGTGCGCACTGTCGAGGGTCAAACGACACGAACCATAGATGTATCTTTTATACTGTGGAGACGATCGGCCCGATCCCATTAGATTAAAAAGTTTTAACGGGTCCTTGACCCCACTCACGAATAGACGTGTGAGTTATATGTTTTAAGGAAAACCTTTCGATGAAAACGCATAATGTGGAAGAAATTCGTAAGACGAGTAGAATTATTTCGCGGCTAATCAAGAAGCCTGTCGAATCTCTACCATAGCAAGTCTATCACACTACGCAAGTCTAGTCTCAAGTCCTTATGTGAAAAAAGGAAATTAATAGGCAAGAGACAACTCAAATAGTACAACTATAGCATGGTCTAAACCTAACTCTACCCGGAAAATAACATGAATTTAGCTACGTACAGACTCCCATCACCTCCTTCGTATGTAGCCCCCGCAACAAGTAGCACATATCAAATACATCACCTAGGGATAGTTTCCCCCTCACAGAGTTAGACAGGAGACTTAACTCGCTCTGAAGTTCCATAACCGGCTCCAACGCCTCTCTAACACCTCAACTCAAAGCCAAACGTTACGAAACTAGTCAAACAACGTGCAAATCAATCACATTATACTCCAATGATTACAATTTAATAATTTATAATAATTTTCAACTCCGCTCAAAAAGTCAATAAAGTCAACCTTCGGGCCCGCGTGCCCGGATTTCGAAAATTATCAAAAATAATTATTATCCATAACTTATATAGTTTATAATCTAAAATTCATCTAATTTTTCCCATAAATTCACCCTCAAATCAAGGATTTACCACCTCATAACTTTGGGGCTCAAAACCCCAATTTTTAAAATCCAAACACGGATAAAAATAATAACGATTGAAAATATTCATGGTAAAACAGAAAAATAAAGGTCATATATTTACACCCCTTGTTGAGACAAGAACGCCGCAAAAATTACCTCAAACGGAGCTCTAAAACTCTAGATATGCTCAAAATACTAAAATGCTCGGTCTGTCCATTTAAAACACTGTCCAGGCGATTTTTGTTCTCCGCCTTCGTGAGGAGAAATTTTTTGCGTTGACCGGTCAACTCAAATGTCCTTCTTCGCGTTTGCGAAGAACAAAGTCCGCACTAGAAACCATCAATCTTTCCCAACACGGAAATGGGTATAACTCTCTCATACGACTTCGGAATTCGACGAATCTTGTTGCTATGGTTCTGTAATTACGATACGGATATAATGGTTCAATAGAATCACAAATTAAACGTATTTTCCTCAATATGGTACCATTTATGTCCAAAGAAACGATGTTGAAACATCAAATAAGAGCGCGATACAACCCAAGCACATTTGAAACACCCCCGAGGCCCCCGAGACCCCGTCCAATTACAAAAACCAGTCCCAAAACATAAAATGAACCTAATCGATATCTCAAATCACACCAAACAACATCAAAACCATGAATCGACTATCAAATCCTCCTTTTAACTTTCAAACATTCAAACTTCGATGAACGAGTCCGAATTACACTTAAACATTCCAGAATGACGCGAAACTTTACGTACACATCATAAATCACGATACAAACCTATTCCAAGGCTTAGAACTCTAAACGGATATCAATAACACCAAAGTCCACTTCAAACCAAACTTCGGAAATTCTAAAACCTTCGAATGACCAACTTTCCACAATAAGCGCCAAAATGCTCCCGGACCATCCGATACTCAACCTGAATATACACCCAAGTCTAAAATCATCATAGGAACCAATTGAAACCTTCAAATTCCGATTCCGAGACCGTTTACTCAAAAGTCAACCCTTGGTGGACTCTTCCAACTTAAAGCTTCCGAATTGAGAATTTTTCATCTGAATCATCTCCGAACTTCCTGAAATTCAATTCCAACTACGTGTACAAGTCATATTACATGAAGTGAAACTACCTAAGGTCTCAAACCACTAAACGACTCGCTAGAGCTCAAAACGACTGGTGGGATCATTACATTCTCCCCTCTTAAACATACGTTCGTCCTAGAACGTGCCAAGAATTGTTCCGGAGTTGTCCAAAATCACTATTTAACACCTCGTGCACCTACCCGTGCCACCATAACCCATGTCAGAACATTAACTCGAGACAGACTAAAGATCCTTCCTTTTTCTTAGCCAACAAGACTTAGAACCAGGATCCAACATCCAAAATTCTCCACGAGATCCGATTCTAACATAAAAACACCACATCAATCACTACACACTGTACCAAAACATGATCATGCACCTTTGCTGAAATCAAACCATGCGCCACATAATTTGCATGCCCATAATAACATCCTTCGATCACAATAGTTGTAATTTCATGAATCTGATGCCCGCAATACGCCTCATAACACAAGTAAGCCCTGTTCCAATTCTCGCAATACTGTCACGATGAAAAAAATGTGTAGAAACTCATAACCACTTGATAAAATAATAAATTGTGGGGTCTCTTTACCTGTCAAGAACCATTACCTCATTCTGAGCTGAATAACAATATTTTCTCTTTAATATACCTTACTTAAATCCCATTGCACTGATCCTAGGTCCAGTAACCTCGTCTCACCCAGTACAAGCTGCTCAAGAAATAATACATCTCAAACACTACCAAAAATCTCATATGACGCCAACAATGCGCCAGTAAGCTACAAACTCGAATGCGATACACAAGGAAAAATGAACTCTGGAAAAGAAACTATCTGACCCATGTAATGAATAAGACGGTCGAACAGACGCTATGAACCCTTCTTAGAGAATGAGAAACAAAATACACAAGAAAAAATATAGGGAATCGTACTCAACATCTCAGTGTTGCGGTGTGCAACCCGATCCACACATGATACTGTTGCGGCATGCAACCCGATCCAAACATGATACCATTGCGACGTGTAACCTGACCCAAACAACGTACCCATGGCGGTGTGCCACCCAATCCACATAACAATAAATAAGGAAATGCCCATCAAGCCATAATGCTTATACCTACGAAATAACGAATAGCGACCACAAGCATGCCAAGTGAAAAAATACCACCCTGGGGAGATTGATATCGCCATACGCTACAAAATCCAAGCATGGCCAAGGTGCAATAAATGACTTGCAACTCAAGAGCCATCCTTCTCACTTAATACCACAAGCTACACAGGATTATAATACATGTGCGAATAATCAAGCCGTCTCAATCCTGAACAACTCCCACAGTTCACAACCAAAGGAATAGAGCACCTTCCAGGCATAAACTCTCACATTAACAATATTACCAAAAATCCCCATACTGGGTTTCAATATTTAACAATCGAGTGAATAACATGTCACACTTATAAAAATCTCCCCATGGGGTATGCTCCCACGACCTTTCGCACCAGGTAGTAAGGTTTGCACCTCCATACCAACAACCGTTCTAATTCTGTAAAGCAAATCAAGAATCTGCAAATCAATACACAAAGCCTCTTACACAGGACACCGTTCTTAGATGACACTAAAGAAAATGTCAGTTTACTATGAACACCTGAATTCTCCCCTGCTCATCCGAGCTTGTGACATTTTTGTCAACACCGAACTGCAACCTTGATCCTCAACTTTCAAAATCCCATACCGCTCACTGCACCTATCATGGAGCTATACGAGAATACAAGAATTCATTATAGCCCCTGAATTACCAGTAGAATAAACACTTCATTGGCTAAAAATATTTCACTCAGCTCATTTCAGAAGAGCTAATGCAATACACAACTGAATTACCAAACCGCAGAAAAATACAAACCTCAAGTCGTGATCTAAACCGCCATGACTCCTCGGAAATCCATTTACACCGCAAGGCCATTTGAATCAATTACCTCCCAAATAAATCAAGTTATGGTGGCTATCAAGCCCGCACGCACAACTACAAACCACATGTATAACTTCACGCGCTGAAGGAACTGATCATTTCCACAATCATGCTGATTCAGCCATTACTGACCCAAATTCTTCCAATTTACTCTCGATCCACCTTAGAAATAATAATAGCTCCATTCAAAACATAACGAAACCCAACAACACTCATCCCTAGTGACCCAATCCACGAGACCACATTGTCTCAATACCCATGAACCATCTCATACCCTCCTTATGTGCACAATAACATTTCTAACTGGTATACCCATTTTGAAAGATCCGTTACAAATCCGAAGTTGTTTTCTCCCATTTCTCCAATACTGCACCACAGACCTGATGATAACATAGAACCCTCCAAGCCCCTTTCATAATCCACGGCAAAAACTCGATCCTTAACCATACAATAGACTTGAAATCCTTAGGCTGAGCCCACTAGAACTGTTGTTGAGAGTCACCACTCCTATTCTCTGTTAGAACATGAACATTGTTGATACCCAATGTTTCCCTTATATATATATATATATAGTATATTTGCATCATCATTCAACTTATAAGCCTATACAAGCATTTTTATAATTTTTAAAGGCTTTAAATCAATTTATATCCGCAGCTGGTCTGACATTGGTGTTGCCGCTACAGGCTGGGTACCACCCACGGGCAGTGTACCCGGGGTGTGATGTAATGCTGATGTCGGTCCTGCGGCCTGGGCAGTAGGGGTCTAGGCTCCCTCTCCCGCCTGTGAAGTGGCAGGATCTGCTGGAAATATACTAGCCTGGGACATGGTGTCCATAAATCTCATCATACGGCCCATGACTGCCTGGAAGCCTGGAGCCGTCATAAAGTCTACGGGTGCAGGATCTGCTGGAGGCACCTCATCCTGCTTCTCTAATATAGGGTACTTTGGTGGTGGTACCGGAATAGCTCAGGGACACCCTCGTCCCCTACCACGCGTCGGTGCCCTCTCCCGGCCTCTACCGCGGCCTCGGACAGTGGGGGTAACGGCCCCTCCCGAGTCTGGAAAATCAGATGCACGCGTCCTCACCATCTGAGATAATAGAAGAATGAATTTAGTAAATCATCGACTGCACGATAGAATGAGAACAAATAGAGGTTTCCTATCACCCTGTAGCTTCCTGAAGATAAGTACAGACGTCTCCGTACCGATCCGCAAGACTCTACTGGGTTTGCCCGTGACTTGTGAGACTTACATGAACCTAGTGCTCTGATACCATGTTGTCACGACCCAAAATCCCACACGGGTCGTGATGGTGCCCAACACCAGAGCCAGGCAAGCCACCAATTGTTTACTAGTGAGGTTTTCCTTATTAACATACAAATCCCACATATTTCCCAAAGTTTTAAACTTAACTCATTTAAATAAAACCGGAAACATTTACCAATTTTTAATACATACAACCAAAAATGATCGTGATCCAATATATATATATATATATATATATATAGTACCAAAAATAAGAGTCTATTATGTGTGTGCCAAGAACTAGTGTCACAAGTCAACAACCGAACTAGTAGAATATACAAAAGATAATACAAGACTGTACTGCTGCTTGAGAGGAATAGACAGAATATAGAAAAAAGATAACTCCATAGCACAACTGAGAAATGTCATGGGGTGCAGCTCACCGTGGAGTCCGGTCCGGAAGATAAGTCAAACTCCGGTAGGATAACCAGAAACACCAGCCTCAGAACTTGTACAATTAAGTACAGAAGTGCATCATGAGTACATAATATATATGTACCCAGTGAGTATCCCACCTAACCTCGATGAGGTAGTGACGAGAGGTCGACATGACACTCACTAAGGTCCAACAGTAATAATGTAAACAGGATATACGGAATACAGTAGACATGTGAGACAGTAAGCGGCAGAAATCTATCAAATACAGAAAACCAGGTAAGTACTGAAAATAAGCAACAATGTACACTTCCCTTTCCCCCCAAATATCTGTCAAGTCAATATCAATGGAAAACGGTACCCAATACCCTCAAGCACACCCAAGGGTAGGACAACCGGCTGGAGTCATAAGGATATATCTAGACACTGACTCATAAATATAATTAACATAATGCTTCCCTCGATCGTGAATCATACCTGCGACTCGGGTGCTGACTCATATATATAATTAACGTAAAGCTCCCCTCGATCGTGAATCATACCTGCGACATGAGTGCTGACTCATATATATAACTAACATAAAGCTCCCCTCGATTGCGAATCATACCTGCGACTCGAGTGTTGACTCATATATATACTTAACATAAATCTCCCCTCGATCGTGAATCACACCTGCGACTCGAGTGCTGACTCTTTTAATAATTAACATATATATATATATATAAACCAGATTTATCAATAAGCTTAGTAGAGGCTATACTTGTAACAAAGATCTATTCACCGGAATTTCAGAGGCAACTCTCTACCATTTGCATACTAGTTCAAAGATAATAAGCATACTGGTTCAAAGATGATAAACAACTCAAAGTTTGGATAAAGATACACATAAGGAACGTAATGGCATGCTAGTCAGCCCTAAAGCTACTCGACATGATATAATAGTCGCTATGTACGGACTCTCGTCATGTTGTACGCACGTAGCCCCCAAAACAATTACACACAGCATATATAACACCTATGGGGACAATTCCCTCTTACAAGGTTATAAAGGAGACTCACCTCGTGTCGAATCTACCCCTCGGACCAAGGATGCGCCCGAATCTCCGAACTCTACACATAAGGACTCGTAACTAGTCAAATACGGTATAATGACATCAATGCATGCTAAAAATAGGGGAATTATCCTAATTTTTCAATAATTCCACATTCTTGAGAAATTCCCAAAATCCAACCCCGGGCCCGCACGCTCGGATTCCAATAGTTCTTGAAGGGAACATTCACCCAAAGCCTAAGGATCATTAATATACCATTCTTACTTGATTTCATAGCAAATTCACGGTTAAATTCTCAAATTATCACAAGCTCTAGGTTACTTCCCAATTCTTGATTTTTCACCAATTTATGTAGATCATTAGGTTAGAAATCCATGCATGATATAATATTAGAGTAAACTTTACTTACCTTAGATGACCAGGTCGTTAGCCCCTTAACAACGGTGGAAATCGCCCAAGGAAGAAGAAGGAAATGAGAAAATGTGTTTAAAATTCGTGTATAAAAACACACTGTCTGGACAGTGTTTTCACACCTGCAGCTCGAGGACCGCACCTGCGAGAATAATCTCGCACCTGTGGAAATGGACTGGGGAGCCTCGGCCCGCACCTGTAGAGTAGAGACCGCACCTACGGCTCCATTTCTGCAGAATTTTGTCCGCACCTGCGATAATTGGCCAGACCACTAGGGGTCGCAAATGTGATGCTGGGGACCACAGGAGCGGTCCCGCACTTGCGGCTGGGCAACCACACCTGCGGTCACACCAGAACAGGTGCACCAGCAGCTATTTTAGCTGGTTTTTAGCCCCGTTAGGTGCCTAGGAGGCACCTGGACCCACCCGAGCTCTAGTCCAAATATACAACCGAGTCGTAAATCATAATACAGACTCGCTCGAGCCTTCGGATCACCCAAAACAACGCTAAAAAATCAAAATCACACTTCTAAACCCCAAGAACCAAACTTAGGAACTTTAAGTTTTCTAGAATTCGCTAATCACGTGTCGAACCCACCTATACAACTGGGAATGACACCAAATTTTGCAGGCAAATCATAATTAACATAACGAAACTATTCTCGATCTTGGAATTACGTTTGGACCTCGATAACACCAAAACACGTCCCAAACCAGAACAGGAACTTAAGGAACTTCTTAGTTCAATATTGGGCGCCGAAATGCCCCCGGGTCATCAGAAACACATTCCGAATATACGCACAGGTCCAAAATCATCAGACGAAGCTACCGGAATCGGCGAAACTTGATTCCGAGGTCATTGCCCAAAATGTTGACCGAAGTCAAACTTGGCTTTAAAGGCCAACCTTAAGGAATCAATTGTTCCTATAGCACTCTAACACCTCTGCATCCCGAACCACGTCCCTGCAAGTCATAAATCATAAAAAGCCGCTATGGGAAGTTTTATTTAGGGGAACGGGGTCCGATAATGCAAAACGACCGGTCGGGTCGTTACATTCTCCACCTCTTAAACAAACGTTCATCCTCGAACGGGTCTAGAATCATAACTAAAGGGCTGAATAAGTGAGGATATTTGCTCCGCATGTCCTCCTCGGACTCCCAGGTTGCCTCCTCAACTGGTTGGCCATTCCACTGGACCTTTACGGCAAAAACCCTCTTGGACCTCAATTGGCGGTCCTGTCTATCAATAATAGCAAATGGCTCCTCCTCGTAGCCTAACCTCTCATCCAACTAAATAGTGCTGAAATCAACCACGTGAGAGAAGTCGGCGTGGTAATCCGGAGCATGGATACATGAGAAACTAGGTGAACTCCTGATAAACTGAGAGGCAAGGTCAGCTCATAAGCAACCTCCCCAACTCTCCTCAACACCTCGAATGGACCTATGAACCTCAGGCTCAGCTTTCCCTTCTTCCCAAACTTCATAACACCCTTCATAGGCGAGACTTTCAACAAGACCCTATCTCCCTCCATAAATGATACATCACGCGCCCTCTGATCCGTGTAACTCTTCTGTCTGGACTGTGCTGTACGGAGCCTCTCCTGAATCAACTTCACTTTCTCCAGGGAATCCCTCACCAGGTCGGTGCCATATAACTTAGCCTCGCCAGGCTCAAACCACCCGATAGGAGAATGACATTGCTGACCATACAAATCCTCAAATGGTTCCATCTTAATGCTGGACTGATAACTATTATTGTAAGCAAACTCGACCAAAGGCAAGAACTGGTCCCACTGACCTCCGAAGTCAATCACACATGCCCTGAGTATGTTCTCCAATATCTGAACTGTATGCTCTGACTGACGATCAGTCTGAGGGTTAAATGTTGTGCTGAGGTCTATCTGGGTGCCCATCTCACTATGCAACGCTCTCCAGAAGTGTCATGTGAACTGAGGACCTCGATCTGATATAATAGACACAGGCACACCATGCAACCAGACTATCTCTCGAATGTAGATCTGGGCTAATCTCTCAGAAGTATAAGTAGTAGCCATTGGAATGAAATGCGCCGATTTGGTCAATCTATCCACAATGAACCAAACCGCGTCCACCTACCACAAAGTCCGAGGCAACCCAACCACGAAGTCTATAGCGATGCGCTCCCACTTTCACTCAGGAATGGGCATCTCCTGAAGTAGGCCTCCTGGCCTCTGGTGCTCATACTTCACCTGCTGGCAATTAAGACACCTAGCCACATACCCCACAATTTCCTTCTTCATCCGCCTCCACCAGAAATGCTCCTTCAAGTCACGATACATCTTCGTAGCACCAGGATGAATAGAATACCGAGAACTGTGGGCCTCTTCTAGAATCCTCTCCCTCAGGCCATCAACATTAGGAACACATAAGCGACCCTGAAGTCTCAGAACACCATCATCGTCAATAGTAACCTCCTTGGCCCTACCCTGAACCACTGTCTCCCGAAGCTCTGCTAAGCACGGATCATAGAACTGTCAGGCCTTAATCTCTCCCAATAACGAAGACTGAGCAACCACATGTGCTAAAACTCGACGAGGCTCTGAAAGATCTAATCTCACCAGGCGATTGGCCAAGGACTGAATGTCCAAGGCTAGAGGTTTCTGCTATTCTGCGATATAAGCCAAGCTACCCATACTCTCAGCCTTCCTGCTCAAAGCATCTGCCACCACATTTGCCTTGCCTGGGTGATAAAGAATGGTGATATCATAATCCTTTAACAACTCAAGCCATCTGCGCGGCCTCATATTAAGATCCTTCTGCTTGAAAGAGTGCTGCAAGCTACGGTGGTCTGTATAAACCTCACAGGACACCCCATACAAATAGTTCCTCCAAATCTTAAGAGCATGAACAATCACCGCCAAATCCAAACCGTGCACATGGTAATTCTTCTCATGAACCTTCAGCTGGCGTGAAGCATAAGCAATAACTCGCCCCTCCTGAATCAATACACACCCCAAGCCAATGCGCGAGGCATCGCAATATACTGTATACATCCCAGAACCGGAAGGCAACACTAGAATTGGCACTGAAGTCAATGCTGTCTTGAGCTTCTGAAAGCTCGCCTCACACTCGTCAGACCATCGAAATGGGGCATTCTTCTGAGTCAATCTAGTTAATGGAGCTGCAATAGAAGAGAAACCCTCCACAAATCGGCGATAATAGCCTGCTAGGCCCAAAAAGCTCCTGATCTCTGTAGCTGAAGTAGGACACGACCAACTCTGAACTGCCTCGATCTTCTGAGGATCAACCTTGATACCCTCTCCGGATACCACATGCCCCAGAAATGCCACGGAATCCAACCAAAACTCACACTTGGAGAACTTAGCATATAGCTTCTGTTCTTACAAAGTCTGGAGCACAACTCTCAAATTCTGCTCGTGCTCCCGCAGGCTACGGGAGTAAATCAAGATGTCATCAATGAAGACAATGAAGAAGGAATCAATATACGGCCTGAACACCCTATTCATCAAGTCCATGAATGTTGCTGGGGCATTAGTCAAGCCAAAGGACATCACTAGGAACTCATAATGGCCATATCTCGTACAAAAAGCAGTCTTCGAAACATCTGAAGCCCGATCCTCAACTGATGATACCCTGATCGCAAATCAATCTTAGAAAACACACGAGCACCCTACAACTGGTCAAAGCACCCTACAACTGGTCAAAATAATCGTCGATGCGCAACAAGGGATACTTGTTCTTAATGGTAACTGATGCGAGGCTAGAATTCATAGTTTAACATGTTATATGCCTTACATTTTATGTGCGTTAATGATAAAAATACACTTTTATGTGCTTAATGGAGTTTATTTCATGTGTAGGTGAATTGGAGATGGAAACCAAGCTAAATGGATGCAAATACGTCGAAAATACGCTTGAGAGGCGAAGAGGGAACACCCTGGCCTTATCCAGGCGTTTGCCTTCTAAAGCCAGGCTGGCCCTGGCGTTAGGGGGGCGTTAGCCTCCTAAAGCCAGGCCTGGCCTGGCCTTATCCAGGCCTTAGAGCCAAAACGCCTGGTCTCCTGGTTCTGGTCAATTTTGAGTTTTGACGAGTTTAAGTGTTTCCCGGTTGAAATAGAAGTCTCCTACACGTTTAGGGTTTGTCCTAAACTTATAAATAGACCCCAAAAACACAACTTAGAGAGAGATTCGATGAGAGGAAGCCATTGAAGAGAAGGAAAACATCGATTTGTACAGATTTTCTTCATTACTTTGTAGTTTAATTATGCAAGTTATTTTAGATTTTATTCTTATGAACTTGTTTAGCTAACTTCTTTAATCTAGGGTTTTGGTAGAACCCGTTGGGGGATTGTGAACACCCAATTTTTGCCCCGCATGGAAATTACTCCTAAAAATAATTAAAAAATAATTTTAATAAATTTTAGGAACTTTTCTTTATTTAGTTGCATTCTATACATGTTTAATAATTCTAAAATCATAAAATAAAATAAAAATCGTAGAAAAATGTTCGAATCTTGATTTAATTAGCATGTTAGATTTTAAACTTCATTTTTAGGGTTTAGCTACATTATCAAATACATCTTCTAAAAATCAAAATCGTAGGTTAATTAATTAGTTGCACTAGTCCATCATTACATAAAATAAATACATATACTAGCCAAGAAATAGATTTAAATTAAATTTGAGTCTAAAGTGGCTAATTCTGCAAAAGCATAAAAAGAAGAGAAGGTTGTTAAGGTTAAAATTGGACTTGGGTCAGCAATCAGGCCCAATTCTTTACCAAAATCCGCCCAGCCCAAAAGGAAACCGGTCCAGAACCCACCTGCCCGACCCGGTCCGGCCCAATACCCATCTCCCTCACCTATTAAAAATAAACCTAGACCTAAAGAGAAGAGGACCCCCCCACTAATCTGAAAAGGAGGCAGCCGCCGCACCCCCCTCTCATCTCCTCTCCTCACGCCTCTGCCGCCAAGCAACACCACCAGCCTGCCGCCGCTGACCTCTTCTTCTCTAAAAAAGGCAGCCACCACCCAGCGACCACCTTCTCATCCGCCTCTGCCATCTCCCAGCGGCTTCCACAAAAAACTCGACAAGCCATAGCCATAGGAGCTCACAGAACATAACAATAGAACAACTGACCCCTCTCTTCGCCAAACGCCGAAATCTGGCAAGGCAGTAGCCGCCGGCGGTTGTTTCTCTCACCCTCGTTCCCATCTCTCACATCCCTCTTTCTGTTGCGCTGAAACTCGCTGGAAATCGGCGTACTGCAGCTCCCATTTTGTTCATTAATGGTGTTATAGATCTAACAAGATCTGGCCAGTTTTGTTCTTGTTTTTGCCGAAAAATCATGGCCAGTTTTGTTCTTGTTTTTGCCGAAAAATCATTCGTCATCGTTCATTTTCTCACTGCTACAAGCGAATGCGGACAAAGAAAGCTCTAAACCAGTCGCCAGCTCGAACTGCTACTGCTGCTATATCTGTTGTATTTGTTGATTTTCTGCTTTACTGAGTTCCAACTATCCTTCACCTGGCCTTAATTTGGCAAATCCCAGTAAGCTCATAAGCAATTAGGTACACATCTCAAATCTGTACTTCTTCTTTGACTCACAATGAAATATTGGCTATTTTTTTTCTAAATTCGTTTACTGTGATTGATTGAATCTGCTTTCTTATTTGTTTGGAACATAAGTAGAATGTTTAGTTTGATTTAGTTAACACTTAAAACATGTTGTAGATCTAATTAGTGATTTGAAATTGATTCCGCAACTGAAATTGTGATAGATCTCACGTGTTCAATTTGAATTCATGTTTGTATATTTCTTCATGAAATACATGCTGCTTTGTTTTGACATTTACCAACTAAAACATAAGTCTTATCTTTGTGTTTTTGATAAATCAAGGTTTGATATTGTTGTAATAAGAGATCCACAATTATTTGGCTTGGAGTTTTCGAGATCTGAAGTTGGAAAATAGACTATTGCACTTAAGAGATTTTATTAAAAAGAAAGAAGTGTTCTGTTAGTATTCTTCTTAATCAAGATCTGTAAACTCTACCCCAAAACTGAAGGAATCCCGTTCTAGCTACTATCTATATAATAAGAAGTAAAACATATTGATAGGAATCTTTTTCCTTTTTTTAGCAGAAGATTGAACTTGTTTGGAGTGGATTGAGTAGTATAGGAGTCGTTGAAAAAAAACGGATTAAATAAGCAGTGATTTTGAAAATTATGTTTAATTTCCCTTTGATTCGAGTTTATGTTTTGTGTCGATTGCATGCTCATTGAATTCTCCTGGTGAAATCTCCTAGATGATATACGAGCACGAATTGTTTGGATATCTATTTGGTTTGTTCATTTTTTATGAAAGTTCACGTCAGTTGTTTTTGTTTTAGTATCGAGACAGTGGGTTCATTAGCCTATTCAAAGTCATTGTTTGAATCCATCATGTTTTCACCTATATTGAAATTTGTGGAGTTTTTCATCGAGTTTTTAGTTTGTTGAGGCAAACAACAATAAGCGTTTGAAATGCCTTCTACTTCCTCTAAGGTGTTTTCCTCGTTAGCCATTCAATTACTTTGCTGGAAACTTGGCCATTTTAGACATCTGGAGAACTTTTTCCATTANCCTCCAATAATTTCTATAACTCTGAAGTCTCACAATAATCCGAAACGTGAATATTCAACTTACGAACACCGTAGTTTGTTTTAAGTGCGATCAATAAATTATCGTGACTATGGGTACGACTCCCGTGGCATGGTCACGATACATAAATTCCAACTCGGGAGTGGCAAATCATGCCCCCGACCCTCAACTCTAAGCAATAATAAAATCACACGTAGCAATCGCGGGTGCATTTCATGTGACGTGGTTTCCATGTGTCC